>JAGDQP010031366.1:0-21981 GCA_022664845.1 Lepisma saccharinum
ACGCAAATGATTATAAACATCACCTTAGCACTGGAAAAAGTAAGATGATTCTTACACGTACAGTAAACATAGATTCGGTAAAACAGTTTGCGTTAACTGCTTGTGTCACGTCTCAGAAGTATCCTGGCCGTTTCATATTGAATCCTAGTGCTAACAGAATGTCGTCTAGCGGAACGTTAAGAACTAAAGGCTCATTCTCACGTCTCTACATTTTCTGGATTGTGTACACTTCGTGGGCGTCCAGAACTAACGTTACACATAAATTATTTCACACAATGTAATACTGCTTGTTGAGCTAGAACTCTTCCTAATCTTTATATTAAACAGACACACATAGTATATTACTTAACGGTATCACAGCTTGATGCCAGTTGCAAATTATCTGAATAATTCTGTCTAATACTTGAGTATGACTGTTTTTAACAATAAATGCTTTGTAATTTATTTTTTCACAAGACGGTCATTTCAAGCCAAATCACTTACAGCCTTCTTAAGTCCTAGATTTTGTTCATATTTTCCCTGCATAAATACCCATAAAATAACTATTCCAGATTTTTCCCTTTCAAAAATGTTTCGAGGAAATAAAAACTTTTAAAAATCATACATCTTCCATAATTTTAGTCGCGACTGGCTCAGAACAACAAACAGGCTTTGTTTCTGAAGCGATTTAGATCATCTTGGTCTCATTGTGAAATCACACTAAATTAACACAGAAAACAAGTTTTTACGAAAATGACATAAGTACGTGTTTGAAATAATATTACTCACTTGGTCTGAGACCTAATAAACTCGTTTATTACAGGAACTGGAAATAATTAATCCTATACTTCCTTAACATTTCTCAACATAACCTCTTGTGGCTTAGTACTAAGGCGAACACAAGATGAAATAAAGTAGAAAGAGAAAAATAAGGAAGGAAGTGGAAACTGAACTAATATTCACAGTTGTTTTCGCGAATGAGTAATTATGAACAATTCCTGGTAACAAACACGAGTCTACCTCTCACACCAAATCAGTAACATTATTAACACAGGAATACTCTCGTAACTGTATACAGTTGCTATTAATTTTAAATAACTTGTGAAACGCAACAAATGTAGCCTTTAATGTTTTATAAAAGAGTTTCATGATGCACTTGATGAACAAAATTAAAAGACTGCTTTTGAGACACTTGAGAACGTAGGCTCACACACAAACATTAGCTTATGTGAATCGCCTTCTCTGTATACAGTATAAAGACGGTGTAACGACAATTTATGACAAATAAAATTTACACGCAAATAAATCTTAAACTTCTTACCTAATTGACGTTCGCAGTGTCATGTCAAGTAAGTACGCGCCAAGAATAATGGTGATAATCTTTTTTTCTTTTACAAAAATCCTTTGGTCAAAACATTTTATTTGTATGCATTATGTATTAACAATCGTAAAAAACCAGTTGCTCCCAAAGCATTTTTTTTAAACTCCTCTATCCAAAATAATTCAGTGTAGAAGTAGTGTAGGTACCTAACAGTCAGGAGATGAGGGCGAAATAATTTAGGAATAGTCTTCTGTAAGTGGGAACTCGACAGAAAATACTGGACGAAAAAACTTGACCGCATAGACAAGAAAACTCAAAATGCATGCCTTCCATTTGCAAATCAGATTTTTTGAACACCTGCTTGTGTCCTAGGTCACACAAAAAAAAAAAAAAAAAAAGAGAGAGAGAGAGAGAGAGAAAGAAAGGGCAGTACAGAAGGGGGAACCAAAAGAAGTAATGGAAAAGGAGTTCTCGATTGGCAAATACAATGGAATATAACTGCTTATTTGTTCATTTTCAGAATCTGAAGTTTAGGCCCATAAGAATGATTATTTGAACGTCAAACATATCAAATTAAAGAAACATGTTAGAATACGAGAAATCAGCGGTGTTCCCTACTTTCCATTACTTCTTATCTATCGAAGGATGGATTTGAAAGCACTAATTAAAAAAAAATCCTATCTATTACCGAAAAAAAAAAAAATTAACTTACCTGTTGTGGTGGAATACTGAACGCTTTCATACGCATATCTATTTTTTGGCATTTATCCATAAAAGGTAGAAGTAAAACAAATCCAGGACCCTTCACACCTTGGAATCGGCCTACGGAACAAATATTATTATCATCAGTACAAAATTGCATCTACTGGAACGAAGCTTTCAACAGACAGCATAGGAAAACCAATACCACTTGAAAACCCTCTAGTTGCCTGCTTTTAATTTTCACTGAGAAGAATTCCCCCTAGTACATTTAAAACTTGATCTTTCTAGAGTAATATTAACAAATCTCATGTGTAAAACAAAAGGTAAGATATTATCTAGAAGTAAATCTTCTTCTTTATAATATTTTGGTAAGGAAGTCACACTTTTGCTACTACAGAAGCTCACAATCTTTAGAAAATAATAAAACTTTACTTTTGAAAGTACAATTTTTCTCTTTCAGGAATTGTTAACCTTAGCTTTAGAAGCGGAACAAATGCCTCCTGTACCGAAGGAATAAAGAATAATTGTCTTACTACGATAACATATCACGCTGGAAATGGGTAATGTGATAAGCTGACATTTGTAGATGCTTCACAAGCATTTAATAATAAAAATAAAAAAAAAAAGATTTGTAATAAAATCATGTGTAGCGATAAAAACTTCATACTAGAAAACGCATTGGTAGCGAATCTAAAACTCACTTCATTACTACGTTCTATCCAAGTTAAATTTCTGTCTGATATTTCCTGATTCACAGTTGTCACGCACATCGCCAACTAAGTTCAGTTCTGGCTCCTTGTTATCGATATAAGAACTTAAATAGACTGTTCTTTCCGTTTAGTTATCCCTTCTATGTAAAATGTAGACAGTTGAATGGTGACGACGAAGGCTTTTGAGAAATTTCAGTGTACAGTTTAGAGATAACACTGAGTCCGAAGTGAAAACTTCCTTATGCAAAGCACCTACCAACTCGGAATAAGAAAATAGCTGACAGGAACTAAACGTGAACAGAAAGTAGTGATTCGAGTGAGCGTACTTAATAAAAAGGGATAAAAAAAATCGCAGGAACGATAAGATATAGAGTGGTGGTTGAATTGTCGTTGGAAAAGTCTTGGCTAGACTAGCTCAGAGCCCGCCACAACCGTCTTGATTGTTGCAGTGGATCAGTGTTGCTAACTTATTATTTTAAAATTATATTTTTCAAATTGCTTCCATACCGTTAGTCAGGACGAGCTAAGCCATAGTGCTGTTACCGCCCATATAACCAATTTTATCTTTATCCATACCGGTACACCTATCTTCACCAAACTTGGCATAAACATTATTCGACACAACAGGAAAGTACTATGCGCGTCACCGTCCCCACGCAACACAGCTGTCAGTGTTGCCAACCTATTTTATAAAAATAAATGTGTGTCTGAGATATGAGTGTGTGTGTGAGAGAGAGAGAGAGACACACACACACACAGAGAGAGAGAGAGAGAGAGAGAGAGAGAGAGAGAGTTGTGCAAGTGTATGTGTGTGTGCGTGCTTCTCATGACGATCGCATCTTCAACGCAACGGATGTCTTCGACCAAGGGCTTCTATATTATAGATACTATAACGCATTAAATTGTGGACTCACAAGTCAGTAAAATATTAGTACAAATCCTAGTTTGAATGTGTATCTGAGTAAATTGAAACTAACTCTGTCAACTTAGGGCTGAACTGGAAGCAACAAAGCAAGTCGGCTACATTCAAATGAATAGTTAGCTAACAAAGACAAACTTTGAAAGAAGGAATTAAACACGACTTCAACAGCTTCGATTTTGAAAGAAATTAAATTGAAATTAGTAACTGTAAAGGGAAAAAATACTCCCAAGTGTAGACAAATATGCTTTGCTTCGGTTCTTGTTTACTTCTCCTTTACCCTTTCTGTGATTACTTTCGATGATAGTTTTAATGTAAGTTTTTTACCTTCGGCTTTTAGCATCTGATAAAGTTTGACTGGACTTACAAGGAGACTTACGGAAGTGTAACTCACCGATTTAAATGAAACTTTGCATACTTGTAGAACATCGAAAAATAATCGACACGTATTTTTTATTTCGGCAATGCTGCGGGTTTAAGGGTAGAAATCACCCTATGATTAGGGGTGGTCTCCAAGCAGAGACAGAAAACAATCATTTAATGTAGAAGAAACAATACTGTCAGGAGGGGGGTTTGGACAGCTGATTCAGAATCGGACGTCAAAAGTACAAAATTCAAAATGGCGGATCCAATATGGTGATTACAATTACAAAAAGTCGTCTGGTTTGAAATACTCTGCAGCTAGCCAAGAACAATTATAGTTGGCAGGGGTTACTGCGAGAAGGTGGCAGACCGATTTGAAACCTCCTTTCTGTACTGATGTTAACGGGATGCTTGATTAAAGTGAGTCTCGTCACCTCTCACTAGTCGGGGTGCTTATTTATAGTGATTTATATTATATTTGGGTCCCGTGTTAAACCTTGAATAACGCAATAGGTGCTAAATTGGGAAAGTAGGTTTAATTCTGATGATTTGTACTTTAACTCTAATGCCCGAAATTTTCGTCTTCACTTTCTTGAGCGTTAAAATGGATTGTTGAATGGAATACTGATGCTGAAAGTAGGATCAAAATTTCGACTCGATTATATAACGACCGATTAAGCCTAACCAGCGATTAGTTGATGATTGAAATGAAAGACAAAGAAGAAAATAATTAAGATCCACTCACTGATTCATAATCAGTTTTCGTCGCCGAGATTTGCAAATCTTATTAGGCATGCATGGTACAAAAGCGGTTATTTGGAAGAAAAAACACCTGAGTTTGAAAATCCCGTAACATTTTGTTTCAAAGATTGTGCAGTATTTGTGCACTGTTATTGCCGTAATAAGGTGTACATGGTGTAAACAACGTTTATGCATCACACACTTTTTTTACGGAATATCATTACTGTAAAACGTTTTCGCTATAAATTAATAATTATAACGATTAAGGATCTATGAAGTTCTGAGATAGTGAGAGGCGAGGGGACTCACTATAAATAAGCACCCCGAATAGTAAGAGGTGACGAGACTCACTTTAATTAAGCATCCCGTTAACATCAGTACAAAAAGGGGTTTCAAACCGGTCTGCCACCTTCTCGCAGTAACCCCTGCCAACTATAATTGTTCTTGGATGGCTGCAAACCAGACCACTTTTTGTAAATGTAATCACCATATTGGATCCGCCATTTTGAATTTTGTACTTCTGACGTCCGATTCTGAATCAGCTGTCCTACCCCCCCCCCCCCGCCTCTTTCATGGCAGTATTGTTTCTTCTACATTAAATGATTGTTTTCTGTCTATGCTTGGAGACCACCCCTAACGTTCACAGGGTTGTTTCTACCCTTAAACCCGCACCACTGCCGAAATAAAAAAAAATACGTGTCGATTATTTTTCGATGCTCTACAAGTATGCAAAGTTTCATTAAAATCGTTGAGTTACACTTCCGTGAGTCTCTTGTAAGTAAAATATTGTGATATAAGGTATTTTCCAAAGCGTCCAAGTTGGTGATACATGGCATCTACATAAGGAAATAAAAGTGCTTTCAGAATATATGTCCTTTATTAATTTTACGCTTAGAAACCTTAACGAACAAAAACCAGTGCCAAACCTTAGTCGAAATGGCCAGCTCTGGGTGTAAGTTTCTAGTTACCATAGCGTTGGTTATTGAAAAATTTGGTGTTTGTAATTTTCCTTAATTTATTCATACATTTACCTAAATTTACTTCCATTTCTTACGTTCCATTTGTAACTGCAATAGCAGAATTACATTAATGCAGTACACCATAGGCACACTTACCTAACCTAAAAATGACTAGCCTCTCCCAGTTATTCAGGGACTTCACACAAAACCACATTGATACTGGAGCGGTTACAAATACGAGAATATATGAAAGAATAATAAAGAGCGTTGACATCACTTTAAGCAGCCTGGTTTGCTGATCCATGGAAACTGAAAAACAAAGAAAAATGAATTGCTTTTATTTACATTTTCATCAGATAATAATAAAACATCCAGTACCGTATATATAATTGACTTCGGGAGTATCGATTTTTTTAAACAAGCTTCCGCTGTAGAATAAAAAGTTCCAATAACAGTGAGAATTTACGAAAGAAACAGTATTCATTAAAATATCGAATCCCTAATACAGTAACCTATAATAATCTTTATAGGTGAAGGTTTTCTTTTCCCTCTCCATTGGATTAACAAACTCCTAATTGGTATTACAAAGTATGAAAATTTCGCGTAGAAACTTGTTTGTTATCATTGGCCGACTCCTTTCCCACAACCCTCTTCCTTAATGCCACTTAGTCCTAGTCGTTTGTTCTATCCACGTGTGTGCGTCTCTCTTCCTCTACAACAAGTTCTACGATATTAATATCGAAATATTGCTAAAAAAAAAAACTATCTGAAAATTATTGTTGTGTGCGTGTGTGTGTTTAATTTTCTACGGAACAAATAAGCTTTGTAAGGTTAAAGTTACAGACTGCAAATTACAAGGTTCCAAGTTCGAACCCAGAAAAAGCGGTTACGTTTCGCAAAAAGCGTTTTCACAGGTAAGAGAGAAAATGGACAGACTGGACTTGTTTATTTATTTATTTATTTATTATTAAGTTTCAGATACAGCTTGAGTTGCCATTTTAGACAAAAACAAAATAACAATGCAACAAACTAAATAACTTCACTACAAACTAAATAACATGAAATTAAATTTTAAACAACACATAACACAGCAATTTATATAAAAAACATAACGATTATACTACACAAGAAGAATAACTCACATATTTGTATTTAGCGTTCGATGGAAAGTGATTTCAGATCCGAAAATATCAATATTTGAATCAAGGTTATTGTACATAATTACTAGTCTATGGAATAAGGAGCGCTGCAGTATACTTAGCCTAGGCGTGGCACAATGAAGGAAGTTATTATTTCTGGTTATTCGCAACGGAACACGGAAGTAAAATTTAGATATCAGCTCTCCAGTTCTAAGATTACCGTTAAGTATCTTGTATAAATACATCAAATCTGCCAGCTTGCGACGAGAAGAGGATACGTGGAGACCAAGAACGGATAATAACTCTGGTTTGCTTAAGCTACGTACTGATGGTATTCTTCTTTTGACTATAGCAAGAAAGAAGTTCAGAACAGAATCAATACGAGATAGATTTGAAATACTAGCCATGTTCCAAATTGGGGAGCAATATTCAATTTTAGGGGAGATGAAGGTTTTGTAGAACATACTCAATGAATGGAGGTCCTTAATTTCTGTAAATCTATAGAGAAGACCAAGTAAGCGCATAGAACTATTAGTTACAGAAGTCACGTGATCAGCAAATAGAAGTTTTTCGTCAAATACCACTCCAAGGTCCTTTTGAGAAGAAACTTTAGCAATAGGATTATCATCAATGATACAGGCAGATGGGATTTGATTCCTCTTTAATGAAATAGTAAGAAAAGAAGATTTTGAGGGATTTATTTTCAAGTTCCACGCATCACACCAGTCCACTTGTGCTACGGATACACCATTTTGCCCACTGATGCTGGGTAACAGTGTGGTCAGATTTCCTTTACTTGAAAAGAAAGAACAAAATACATGGCGGAAGCTGTTTTGGATTGAAACTGCAACTGTTAGTACCCGTACTTGAGGAACAGAGAAAATCATACAAGCAAGGAGCTCATTGTTTTTAGAAAAGAACAAAGACTTTTTTTTTTAATCCAAATTTGACGCTCCGCCTTTCTTTCTGAACTCGTAATGAATAAATTTTCTGTAAAGTTACATCTTCTAGAATACGGAAAGCGAAAATTTCTTTTAAAATTCGGGGAAAATGGTTGTCTTAGAAATAAGAGTTGCATGCTACCCTTTGATCAACACGACACTATTGCTGTGTACACATTTCAGATTTTGGGTATTGGTGGAATCGTAGATATTGTCCTTTGGGCAAATAAAGCACTGGTAGTTAGTTGGTTTTGGTTTCGAAGGTATCAGTAATTAGCATGGGTTCTGGGTTTGGTAGTCTCTGGGAAGCTTATTGACTAATAGCTACATGAACTTGGTGATGTCTAGAGCGTTATATTAAGATGTCTTTAAGAACATGTCTGATTTTATGGGCACACAACGATGTGTTTTATATTAATGCAATCGATTTGATTTGGTCAGTGTGGATTTGACGCTATTCGCTGATTTATTGGTAAAACTTTAGTAAAGTTTATTTTATATGGGCCAGTCTAGTAACTTTGGACTATTTACAGCCTAATAAAAATCCACAAACACCCATGCCCCCTTCCGGGACTCGAACCCGGGCCCTTCGAGTCGATGACCTAACACCTTAGACCGCACGGCTACCCGGTCGTCTTGATTTATTGGGCCTTAAACTAAATGCAAAAACATTAGAGACCCCCTCCTTCGCCTTTAATTATATTTTTTAGACTACCGCCGAGTCCCAAAGTGAGTACAACGTGCACAATTAGTATACGAGCTGCCCTAGATTTTAAAATATATATATGTATACACTTAACGCGAAAAAGTGTTAAAACACAACCATAAGTAGTTCAGTACCAAGACCAGACTTCTGCATAAACATCATACTTAGTGTCTTGTTTCCTTTTTTGCTGAAATCATCACCTGTTTTGCCCTGTAGAAGGAAGTGATTGTTTTGTTTTATAAATTATATTTTTTTCTATGAGAGTTCTGGTCTTAGGCTTAAAAAGCTTAATTGCTGGTTTGTATTAATTATTGTATATTAGAAGATAGTACTGCTCAACTGAGATCTTATAGATGATGAAAATGAAGATTTTGGTGTCATAGTTTCAGATTTTATCTCATTCATTTTGCGAAGAAAACTAAATAACCTATTCATGTAAATTGACCATTGTTGCTTTGCATATATTTTCAACATCTTCATTTGAAAATGTTACACTATCTCCGCTTTACAAAGTTTATAGAATCGGAACGACCCGAGTTACTAAAATTATCCACAAATATGGTAGTTTATCAAAAACTTATTTTACAGATTGATGTTATCGCTTATAGAACAGAAGTTTAAAATCGTTATAACTAAACTCCTCTCGAAAAAAAACAAAAAAAAACAGTTACATATCATGGGTACAATCTTACCTTCTTCCTCTCCAACATAAACTGCTGCTGTGCCATCTTCGGTATCATTCAAAGTAATCTGACTCGACTTGCTGTATTGAAATATTGAATGATACTCAAACACTGGTTGTCTATTATCATGGGTCGTTGTTGGTATTGTTGCTGTTATGTCCGAATCCGGTAATCTCTCGTATTTGTAATTCATTATTGTGACTCTGTAAACGGAAAAGCAGCCATGAATACAAAATAACAAAGAATTGTATGTCAGAATAACTTTACAAAACCGTCAGTAATTTTGATCTTAGTGGGCAGTGAATTAATCACAAATACGAATTAACGCTATAATACTTATATCTTATTGAGCGAGATAGTTGTATCTATAGAATGAAAACTTGCACTTTGACGTACCATCCAAAAATACCCACTGGACATATGGAAACCAAAATTAGTACACATAAAAATAAGGGTACATTCGGCTGTTATGAGGCAAAACATGGGTCTCGTAGCACTATATCTTCATAGGTAAATTTAATGAAATCCGAAAACATAGATGTAGGGCGCACTTTCCCAGCAATGTGGAGAAATAGTAACTTTGACCCTTGACAAGTCATGTAAATGGGACAAGAACGGTGAGTGAAACAAGAACGTATCAAAATGATTTTTGCACAATGGAAATAACTTGTTGGGTTCTAAAGATACATTTTAATAAAGGAAATGCACAATTAGTGTTACAAGTGTAAAAGTATGTCTTGTAAGTAAAAGTTTCAAGCTACATTAATGATGGAAGAAACCCTGTGAAAACAAGAAGCATGGCTTTACTACATAGAACACACCACGCAAAAGTAAATAAATACTGATAAGAAAGAAGTAATGCAATATGGGAGCAGGATAAGTGGACCCTCAGTACGGCTTTCTTGTGGGGTAAATATAAGCAGCCCAACAAATCTAATAGTATCCTCAGAAACTGTGTTCTTTTATCTACATATGGACCAAGGAAGCATTTTCATAGTACAAAGAATAAACCAGCTACAGCTCTTCGTGTAAACTCTGCCCTACTTTGACCTTGAATAAAATAGCAATACTTATTGAGCAGGGTTCCCACTCATTTGCCAAGATCAAATTCCCTGACTTTTCCAGGTTTTCCAGGTCACTACTCAGAAATTTCCAGGTACGCCATTGTGTATATATAGCATAATTCCATGGGAAAATAAAGATCATAGTTGCATGAAAATAAAGATATACCAAAATATTTCATTGTATTCTTTTCTTAAATTGCTTCATGGTTGGCACGTTAGCCTCCAAATAATTTCAAAAAATAAACGATCAAATTCCCTGACTTTTCCAGGTTTTCAGACATTTTAGTGAAATCTCCTGACTTTTCCAGGACCTTTTAGTGCTAAGCTGGATTCCCTGACTATTCCAGGTGAGTGGGAACCCTGTTGGGAAAGATTGCTTCATGTTCAACCCCTGGTTTTGAACCATTCAATGTACTTTTGCTATGTGGCGAGTGGGATATAGCAATCCAACCTTGCCTTGAGGAATTAGCTGAGCGAGGAGATGTGTGTGGTGTGGTTGCATTTGCGGACGATGTCGCAATCGTTACATCGGGCAATTCAAGAAATCAGATTGAAGAACGGGCGGGGGCAATACTGCGTGCTCTGGACGATTGGTGCTCTAACAATAAGCTTAAACTATCAACAACTAAAACAAAGTACATGTTATTTGGAAAGAAACTAAAAAGGGACCCCTTGATCTACCTACGAGAACAAAAAATTAAAAGAGTTAAAAGCTTTAAATACCTAGGAATTATAATTGATCAAAATCTAAACTTTAATGAACATATAAGAACACAAAGAACAAAGGTACAAAAATCAGCCACAAGCTTATTTCGATTGCACAGAGGAACTTTAAATTGAATATTTCTCAAATTGGCGTTTATCAGAACTCTTTAATCAATGGAACAGCTAATTATGCTGCAAGCGTGTGGGCACACAGATTGTTGGCAAATAAAAAACTAGCTAATTCTTATAACGGGGCCCAAAGGAATGTATTAATTAGACTTAGTGGAGCCTATAGAACTACTCCTCATCTGGCAATGACAATTATTATGGCATCACTTCCCACCAGTTTAGACGCTATAAGGAAAGCAGCAACATATTGGTTAAAGAAGAAGAAGAACTTTGAGGTGGAAAGGCTCCTCGGTAGACATGTAGAGGATATCTCGGAACTGCAGGAGGTGATTATTGATAAATGGCAGCAGGAATGGCAAGCAACATCAAAATGCCAAAGACTTAAAAACTTCATCCCGAATATCCAAATGAGACTGGAAAATAAGAACCTAAAACCAACACGTGGCCTTGTGCATTTTCTTACGGGCCATGGGCCCTATAGGAACAAATTGTTCCAATTCGGATTAGTAACTGACCCTAATTGCCAGTGTGGAGAAATTGATACTCCGGAGCACGCGGTCCTCTGGTGTCCCTTGCAGGAACAAAACACAATTATTGAGGAAAGACGCTCTATCTGGCAAATTCCAATACATGAAATATTACATAATGGCGACTACTTAAGTATGCTAAACAATATTAGTGAATACATCTCGACTAAAAGACATGAAGTCAACTTTAGAAGGAATGTGTAAGTGATGACCGATTGTGGGATGATTGTGTTCCAGCAGCATTAGGAACTCCTGTGCCGGGAAACCGGCAATGAGCTGCTGGAAGTGTGTTTGAACTGCAGTGTGTGAGTGAGACTGGAGTTGGAGAGCCAACACCAGGACTGAATGAATGGACTGCTGGAATCCAGCAGATCCGGAATCCGGATACGACTGTGTGGAGGAGGGGCTGCGTGTTTATGTTACTGTTTATGTTACGTGCATGTGTCGTGAATAGTGTGTGATACAGGATGAATATTAGTGGATAATTTTAGTGTTTGTGTATAAGGACAAGCTATCATCAATTATTCATACAAATCTCACACAGGGGAACCACGAGAATTCATACAGGTGAAGAGTAACGCATAGAATCTGGACATTGTACCAATAATCTCACACAGGGGAACAACAAGAATTCAAACATGAGAATTCATACAGGTGAAGAGGAATGCATGGTATCTGGATATCCCCATCATACCAACAAAAAGTGAATTCTTTAGATGGAAACTTGATGGATGGACACTATATAACGAACTGCTTCTATTCTATATCTTTGTCATTTCCTTTCTTCTACTCTTTTCCATTTCTTATTTGTCATCCCACATAGTTATGGTTTTTCGTCCTACTAATGATTCTTACCAATATACACAAACAACTTAGAAGAATTCACACAGGTGGCACTTGAATTTTCTTATCTGTTCTTCTATTTTCTGAATTCTCAAACTTATTTTCAATTTCATTTCAATATTTTATTTCTATCACATTGTTTTGAAGAAGAATTCATCAACAATAAATCAATCATGGAACTTACTCGGGCGCAGAGCCTGCGGTCGGATAAGCTGTCACGGTGGGGGCATTGAGTAAGTACTCTGAGTCTCCGTCGCGCCGCAAGCGGGTGAAATTGCCGGAAATTGGTACCATCACCATCCAAACTAGGGATGCTTTACCTCTCATTGAAATACTATTCACAATTATATATAAAGAACAGTATAAATAAATAAAAAGCTGTGTTCCTGTAAACAAATTTCATAATAACAGCCATTATAGCCAACACTTGGTTACACAACACTTATTACAACCTAGTATAAGTAGTTATCTTGGAAAGGGTCTCTATAGGAAAGGATTAGAATAGGAACATATACTCAAGTCTCTTGTTATTTTTGTTTTTGTTATGTTTGTAGTGTAGTTTATGTCCTTTTCCTTTTATGTTCTACCCCTCCTCGTCCTCGTCCTTTGTCTTGTTTTTGTACCAGTAAATTTGTATTAATCAAAATAAAGGAAAAAAAAAAAATATTTGCTATGATGATACCCGGCCGATTTTTTCTTTTAGGTAATTGGCCTAAAAGCATTGGAAACTGAGCAAATAAAAAAAATGAATGTGGCGAGTTTAATTTTGATTACTTTCAAACCTAGAGAGAAAGATCGCTCTTACCCCACCTCGCCCCACATAAATTAGCTCTTAATTACTCTTTCAGTTTATCTTCTGGAATCGGATGATTTAATACTGATTTCTCCGACTGTTCCTTTCTTAGTACGGAGATGAGACGCTTCAGAAGCGACGCTGCTGGGTTTCTTCTTCTTCTTTTTGTATTTATGGCGCCTTGTACACTCAGATTCACAGAAAATGATCAATGTGTATACTTTCCGATAAATAACTCAGTATGGCAATACCCAAACAATACAAATTCAAAATGATCGTCTCCCATGTTGTACTTGACAGATGTATTACGGAAAACCTACTAGTTATTGACACCTTTAGTTGAATAAATTTCATTTATGGCCTTTAGGCATCTAACGAGGGAACATTCCCAACTGATCAGTCGGTGTTAATGTGAAATATTTTTTATTGTCTTTATTCGAACGTACATATACCGGAAGTAACATTAAAAGACTCACGATCTGGCATATTATTATGCAATAATTATTTGAAATTGGTCATATTTGCACTGAGTAAAATGTCGCCGTACAGCCTTGCAGTTCAAAAACCGTCAAGGAAATGAAGCATCGTCGTACACAAATGTGGATTGGTTGGATAGTGCTACATTTCGGTGTATATCATGAACGTGACTGCCATCTTGAAATCCATCATATTGAATGGAGGGTTTGTTTTTTTCAATGGCAAGTGGGTCGTGTGACATATCAAACAATACGAAAACGTTCCCAGAAAGTCATTACAGGTGTTAGATTTGACCTACCTCTTACGATGTTGTAGTTATTTCTGTTAAAAGTTTGCTGCTGTATACCTAAGTCCTGTAATATTAAAGAATTTAACAAACGTTTGCAAATTCAGGAATTTTTACTATTTCTAATTTCAAATTTCGCAACGTAATAGTAATAATAATGTAGCAATTTTCCATTATGAAGCATTTGTATATTACCATACTTTATTTCCTTCTCGGTTTGTAAGAAACAATGTTGTACTGCGGGGTTCATTCCTATATCAAGCGTCAAATTTTCAGTGAGGAAAACTCTCATACCGCACGAGGTAGGTCAAATCTAACACCTGTAATGACTTTGTGGGAACATTTTCGTATTGTTTGATATGTTACATCACCCACTTGCCATTTAAAAAATTGACATCCATCCAATATGGTGGATTTCAAGATGGCGGCCACGTAGATGATATACACCGCAATGTAGCACTATCCCACGATCCACATTTGTGTACTACTATGCTTCATTTCTTTGACGGTTTGTGAACTACAAGACTGTACTGCGACTTTTTACTTACTGCAAATATGACCAATTTCAAAATTTTTACATAAAAATATGGCAGATCGTGGGTCTTTCAATGTTATTTCCGGTATACGTACGTTCGAATAAAGACAATAAAAAATATTTCCCATTAACATCGAATGATCAGTGGGGAATGTTTCCTTGTAAGGCTCAGGCCGGAATAGGGAAGAGGAAAGAAATTGGGAAGGTGTTAGCCAAGGCATATGTTGAAGGTGTCATCCCGGCATCTCAGTCAGGACGGTTGGCCGCTGGGGTCGAACCCACGACCTCCCGAATGCTACGTTAACGCTCTATTATTGATCTACGGCGGTTCAGTCTGAGTTGAAAAGTTATTTCATAACAGTAGCCCCTCTATATATATAACTTATGTGTACTAGGTTAAGAAATTATGGGTAGAAATACAGTTTAAGTGAGTGCTCGTTTAAACTCGACTTTGCCTTTATTTGTGAACATGGAAACGTGGAGGTTAGGTGCGGTTATGTATCTTTACACTTTCGTTTCTTTGTTTAAAAATGGTGTAAAGATACATAACCGCACCTAACCTCCACGTTCCCATAGCGAGCACTCGCTTAAACTCGACTTCTACCAAATTATGACATAAATGTATTTTCACACGCAACGGAAAGTTTATAATTATGGAAGCCTTCAAAATACAGACTTGTGGAATGAAACAATTCAGACAGGTACAACAGTTAAATACTTAGGAACAGGTTTGGGCGTTGCTTACGTACAAATAGCATATTTAAAGGATGCAACTGATGGAGCATTTGAAAGAAAAATACGGAAATAACATAGAAGAGAACTTACGCTAGGACAATAAAGTGAGCGCTGCGATTCTATTAGCAATCGATAAGGCATCGAGGTTCTCTTGATAAGGACCTAAAACTATTAAGAATAGACCTAGCTTCCGGTACTTGCTTCCTACCATGTTATGCAACCCTCAATAACGAAACTGTTATACGAGTTGATGCTCTGCATAACATAGTTCTGAAGACAAATAAGGATCCTTGTACACAATTAAAGAGCTTTCGGATAACATTTACTTTGGTGCTGTTATAGTTTTACGTCGCCAGAAAATGGAAAATTTAGGGTTGAAATTGACTGTGTGGGTAAGTAAAGGAAGGTATCTTATGTAAAATTTGCATGGCGCTGTTTGTCTAAAGGGCCTAATTTGTTTAAATAACAATGGTTTTTTTACCCGCTTAAAAGTACACAGTGATTGGCCATTATAAGAAACAAACGATATGCAAACCGATCGCAGGGCCATGAGTGGCAGTAATCTATTGAACGGCGAGTAACTGATTGTGCCAGCATTATAAAATTTCAAAATGCGTACCCGTTGGTCTAGTGGTTAGCGTTGCTGACTACGGATTGAGGGGTCCTGGGTTTCGATTCCTGGCGCTGCCAAGGGTTTTTTCCACGACTTGTGGGTCTGGAACGG
Source organism: Lepisma saccharinum (assembly GCA_022664845.1). Lineage (NCBI taxonomy): Eukaryota > Metazoa > Arthropoda > Insecta > Zygentoma > Lepismatidae > Lepisma > Lepisma saccharinum. The sequence continues at coordinate 15,982 of JAGDQP010031366.1, forward strand.
TGTTCATCTAGCATCGTGATGCAATTCGGGGGGTTGCTATGAATAAAAAATGGCGATCACAGTGAGAGTTTCGGCTCTCACCTCCAACCCGTATGATCAGCGTGGCTGCAGTAGACCTATCTCCTCCCTCGGAGCAGAGAGAGGAATCATTCAGTAGTGGATCGAATATGGCTGTGATTTATTTAATATATATAAAATAAAGTACATAACCTAATCTAACCCATGAAAATAATGCAACCACAGCACGGGCTCGTAGACTAAAACCGAAAGAAGGGAGAGGGGGTTAAGTATATTACAATATTCATACATACAAACTATGTGTAGGTGTCAAGCATTGATAGGGAGCTCCGCCCCCCTAACCTCCCTCTTGGCTATGGGATTTTTTGATTCCAATACGGTTATTTCTATCCCGTAAGGGTCTATTGTAGCAGGGAACCCTGAACAGGAATTTTTTTTAATCCGCACGAATTCTTGAAAGTGGCAGTTAACGCGTTGGCACCAATTGGATCATTATGGTGTTGGTGACTAAAGGCGTGTGTTTAGACATAAATAATGCGTGATTTATCGGATGTGGTTTACGAATGCCAAAACGAGGCAAGCTGGTTTTACTGAAGGGCAACCCTTTATCGGCAACGAAGGTTTTCCGAACCATAGATTTTTTAGCATCCTGACAGGAGACAAGGACAGTTCAAAGGTGGGGTATGCTGCAGGCGCGTTTCAAGCAGATGGCAAGAACAGTTGCTTAAAATGTCTTTAAGTATATTGAATGGATTTGCAAGTGTAAATGAGTGAAAGTCGTGACAAGCATGCTAAAATGTGTGTATATGGCACGAAGTGTGTATACTGGAATGCAATGCTATAGCCACGATGCACCCATTAATTTAGCTTTCGGAAGTGAAATAGAGTAGAATAGTGAAAATCCGAACGAGAAATGTCAAGTGGTTGTCTGGCGACGTAAAACTATAACTGCACGTTTACTTTAGCTACTCCACACTTGAGCCAGCTACTGACCAATATCGTACGCTGTACACAACTCGTTTTTATAAATCATCTTATGCTCTTTGACAAAACCTCGAATAACAATCTGTACAAAGCATATAATGGCACTTCGCTACTCTTTTGACTGCAAATATCTAAATATTTATTAAGAACTTCTGAAGATTGGGCACTCAAAGCACCCTTGTACGCTGTGTTTGTCAGGTGATGGATGATACTTGTCGACTTACCAATTTTTAATACAACTCACGCTACAATGTCATCATTATTAGACACAGATTAATATGCAAAGTTGGTAATAGATATTACCATCACATATATTTCGTAAGCAAATAAAGAAACCCCAAAAACTACCAACCCGGGCCCGGCCCACGGTTTGTTTACAAATATTTTAACACTGACAGTATTGCCTTCAGCGTTGCCAACTCGTAGATATAAAATGCTAGATCGCAGTAAAAAGACGCCAGAAGACGCTAAACAATCTTAATGACCATTAAAATAGAATAAAATAAAGAACAATAATACTTTTTTTTTTAAAAAAAAATGCTAGAATGTCTCTTTATTCAATAAAGACTTAATTATTCTTTCGCAAATGTTTAAAAATACTTGAAAGGATTAAAATGATTTCCAGTTATTTTATTTGAACATTGGCAACGTTTCAGGAGCCAAATACAGGAAAAGTGTCTCTATACCTTCAGCTGAAAAAAAAGGAAAGAAGGAAACATAAATTGGCATGAGCCAAGCAAACTTGTTTTATGGTTTCATTATCCCAGACGAATTCTACTTCGTGAAATGTGAAACTTACTGCCAGTGTATCTCTTCAAACTCGTCACATCCGAGTGACTATTGCTCTTCTTTGTACTTTCCCTGTTAAGAATACAATGAGGAGGAGCGGAGACATAGTGATCAATTTTATATGCGGTTAACAAACAGGAAAGAGATTCGCCGTGGACTTCCCACAATTGGTTGCATTGTTACTCTACTCTTTCCCATATGTTAACATTTCCCTGATCTCAGAGTTTCTGTCCCTTCAAGTTTGGCCCTCCTTTCATTGTCTTTTCGTAGTATTTTCATCGCTGAAACGAAACGAGGTACCGCTTAGATGCAGAGGTAAGGACAAATTACTGGAGGGTGGGGAGGGAGCAGCGTACCGTTGACCTCAGTCGCTATTTCAATAAGGCAAAAGAACTTGACAACAGCTTTTTTATAAAAAAAAAAAATAGGTGTAGTATTTTTTTCAATACAAACAAAGCAAAATGAGCCTTTCTATATTCAGAAAAAAATGAAGAATACTCAGAAATAAGATTAAATTCTAGCTAGGTTCAAAAGGCGCTATACTTGGCGCTAGGCGATAAATCGAAAAATGTGTCGCTTAAAGCATTCAAAAGACGATAGATCTAGCGACAAAAGTGCTAAGTTGGTATCGCTGTTGCCTTGCCAGGAGTCATGGTCTATACCACAATGTTGCCAACCAGTTAACGTAAGAGGATCGTACGCATGTTTCATTTTACTTGTTTTGTGTCTAGGGCGAGCGCGCCAGGAAACACTAGCCCAGGAAATAAAGGTTTGATGTCGGGAATAATTAGGAGAAAGCTGAATTTTGGCCAGTTGTTACATCATTACTAGCGATGCATTTTCTCAAAAGACCCCGCCCCTCCACCCTGTGCTTCCCCCACAATCCTCCCCGAACTACAAACATAGACCTCATAACAGATAGACTTATCACGCTTCCCATTTCTGGCTGCGCTAAAACTAATGGGATTTTGTGCACCAGCACGTGATTTTCAACCCATTCTCTAGGTTGTTCTAATGAGGTCGATGCCAGAACAACCTAGCGGATGGATTCAAAATTACGTGCTCCTGCACAAAACTCCATTAGTTTTAGCGCAGCCAGAAATGGGGAAGAGTGCTAAGTCTATCTATTATGAAGTCTGTGCTACAAATTTACAGAAATTGTATTATATCCCCGTAACCAATAGACATAAGGGAATGATTCTTTTTTGTTGTTGTTGTTGTTATAATTCCTAGATTACGGACTACAAAAATGTTTATCATGCGTTGTGCGCTATCTCTAGTAGTTTTGCCGTAATTTAGATCAAAAGCGCAAAATAACGATATTTTGCTTTCAATATTTACACTTTTTACGGTGTAGCTTGTTTCAAAGTCACAATATCAAAAATGTTTGAAGTAAAATTTGTTGCCTGTTTCATAAGTTTAAAATTATGTATAAATCAATATGGTTAAACAATTACTGTGTTAGCTAGTGAGGTAGCGATGACGCGCAATAGCGCGCGAACAATGCTTTACACCCGCCTGTACCATCCTTTCCACATTAGGCAGTTGTGAGCTATCGACAATTATAACAATTAGTCTTTGCTGTGTAGTGGCAAGTATAATAGGCGATGATTTCGTACCGTATTTTGACAGCCTTTTCATGTGATATATCACATACCCAGATAGCATGTCAATTTGCAACAAGTTTGAGTCACGTCGAAATGGCTATGTGGGTAATGAAAAAAGGAGAAAAAGGAAGGAGGTACTTCAATAGCAAGCTACTTTCTGTGCTCAGCAAGAGAAAGTAGAACCTCATAGAATTTATTATGATACGGTTATTCATATTTCTATTAGTTGGAAATTAAATTTAGTTGGTAATTTTAATTTTTATTATAACTTACCTTCGATGACAATGACTTACGTAGCGGTATGAACGCATTAAACCTATCAAATTACTTATTTATTAGAAATATAATAAAAGAAGAATGGTTGACTTTGATTTATTGTGTGTTCTTAGTAGGATATAACTTGAAAGAGTAACTGTAATAGTGAATGAGAATTACGGACATTATTGAGGTTAGTGTGAAATGAAACGATGGGCAGCGTGAAAAGTTGGAAGGGAAAGTACTATTCGGTTCACAACGCGTGCATGCAGATATATATAGGACATAATAGTATCAAAGCTGATTATAAATCAATGCAGACCGATAACCCATCTCGTCTTTCAACATCTTCAACTTTTTTGATTACCGCATGAACAACGTTTGATTGAAAAAGAAACTGCTTCATTTGTGGAAAATAATTTAGTATTAAAACTGCATCCGAGCACAAGAAATGTGACTAACGAAATGATGAGTGGGGAGAAAGGGTAATCTTGTGGTACCAGAAATAAAGTGCCATGAAAACGGTTCCAAAGATTTTTTAGAACTAAACCAATTGGAGAACTCGTGTCTCGACCAAAATAGAAACTGGGGAACTCATTTTGTATGTTATGTGAGTACATATAAAACAGTGATGAATGTTAGTACACTCTGAATGAATTAAAAGATATTATGATACGTGTATCTGGGCAAGAGGATGGCCGTCATATACAGACAAACATTTTTAATAACATTTTAAGGATCGGATAATGTTTGAAATGTATCTGGAAGGAAAAATGTACTCTGCTTATCGGACACGGATCATAAAATTATATATGAATAATATAACGACAGGAAAACTGATTCTGCTACTGTACGGTTAAGGACAATATTAGATACAGTCGACATCATACGAGAAGACATACAACGGATGGGTTATGACTGAAGTATATATCCAGCAAGTCTGACGGGCAAAACCTCACTGGAGAGTGTTACGACATAGAAGAATGCTTCAGAATCACAAAAACTTAGCACGAAGTGCATTGCGATAAATAATGCTATAATAGCAACTGTAAGACCAAGATTATTCCTATCACCCATGCAAACGATTCTAATATTAACCCTTCACCGATTATGTGAATCAAAATATCTATTCAATATATTACCGTCTGTTGGATTCTGCGTATCATGCCATAAAGCTTGTTTACATGACCTATCTCATCAGCGCAGTACTATAAAATATTAATAGTGAAATGTTTCATCAGCATGTGTTCGACAACCTAGATGTAAATATCCGACCGTTGCATAATTTAAATATGCTATGGAAGGGATCCAATGTGTTACACCTAGGGATCCAATATGTTACACCATTGTATTAACACTCAGGTAAAGGTTCAACGAATCCAGAGTGGTTCTTTCAACCTTGAAGGTATCCGTCTGTGTTAGTACCCAAAGAAAAGTGGAGGAAATGGCCTTATTAACGTACTTGAGGATTTCAATGAACTCAAAAACTGTCGATACTTTCAAGAGACAACTCACTATACAAATATTTATCCCTTTAATTTAACGCAGCTTGTTGGATTAAACAAGCAATCTGGATAAAATTGCTTCTTGAACAATCTTATTAGTAACTATGGAAAGAGTGAATCGATGTACATAATACCAGAATAATTTATATATATGCATCCTAGTACTATTTTCACACCATTGTGTTTGACAGCAGATCAAAGTAGAAAGTTCAACTAGTCATTATCATCACATTTGATCCACCTATGTTGAATTGATTAGCTTGAATTATGACCTTTAAGCATCTATGGCTCCGACCGGAATAGGGTAGGAGAAAGGATGAACTGTGAACAAGAATAGTTCTTTCTGCTTCCAACTTTTCATGCAGCCCATCGTTTCATTTCACACTAAACCCAATAATGTCCGTAATTCTCTTTTCACTATTACAGTTTCTCTTTCAAGTTATATCCCACTAAGAGAACACAATATATGAAAATAAACCATTCTTTTTTATTGTATTTCTAATAAATAATTTGTTAAATGTAATGCATTCATTGCGCTACACACAGATGCTTATCAGAATAATGGAAACACCTGTAGTTGGCAACACGTCAGATGTATGGGTTGGCAGTGGTGTCGTGGCGACCGCAGCGCCGGACTGCTGGTGGTGGTGTGTTAGGTCGGTCTCCATACTACGTCAGGCGTCGTGGAACAGGAGTGTGCAGTGGCTGCAGCAGAAGGAGGTAGTGTAAAATGGGCAGTGTTGCCAGATATAGGGAATTGTCCCTACGCGTAGGTACTTTTGAACAAAATTTTCACATAGGGAATTTTCGTCATTTACCCCCCAATTCGTAGGGAATTTTAA
>JAGDQP010031367.1:2156-21980 GCA_022664845.1 Lepisma saccharinum
AATTTGACTCTAAAACTAACAGGTCGTTTTCATTTACTTAATTTTCTCAATTTCCCCATGTATTTTGACACGGTATGTTTGCACCCCCCCCCCCTTCGACCTCGTTAACACCAAGCCCCACAGAGAGGAACCATACACTGTTGAATTTTTACGCTCTCAAACAGGTGGGGAAAATTATCAGTTTGACTCTAAAACTGATAGGTCCTTTTGAATCGTTTAGTAATCTCCATTTGCGCTTCTCCTACATCTCAGTAGCTACAAGCGACAGAGATGAGCCATACGTCGTTGGAATCGTAATAGTCTCAAAGCATGAAATCATCTATCAAATAAATTCTAAAACTGGCAGGTCCTTTTGAATTGATTAGTATTCCAAATGTGTATGTTTCTTTGTCCTCCAAGATCTCAGCAACTACAGGTCACAAAGAGATAAACAATACACCGTTGGTTTCGTCATGGTCTCAAACGGTGGGGAAATTTGCCAGTTTGACTCAAACTGACAGGTCCTTTTAAATTGCTTAGTATTCTTCAGTTTTGCCCCTCATAGGTCTCATTAATTAAATGCTCGACAGAGGTGAACCATACCGTTGGATTCGTCATGGTCTGAAACAGTGGGAACATTATAAGTTTGACAGTAAAAATGGCAGGTCCTTTTAAATCGCTTAGTATTCTCCATCTCTATGTAGAGCTCATATGCTAAACCGCTAAAGCTAGAAACACCAAATATAATATGAAAGTACATCATAACTAGTCGTTTAAGAACATATTACAAAATGTTGAAGAAGTCGCCATCTTGGATCCAAAATGGTCGCAAAACCTATTGTTGTATAAAGTGTATAGCCTAAACAGCTGGAGCTAGAGAAACTAAACTAGGTACGATGGTACATCATCACTAGTAGGTTACGAAAATATTACAAATTATTCCCAAAGACGCCATCATGGATTAAAAATAGTGGACCCTAAAAATCAATTTTCCACACCGTTTCAGCTAGAGATACGAAAGTTGGCATAAAGATGTATTATCACAGGTAGTTTATGAAAAATTTTCAATGTTTGGAAATAATCGGCATCTTGGATCCAAAACTATTTTCCACACCGTACGAGCTAGAGAAATTAAATTTTGTATGAGGTGTAACATTTCAAGTAGCTCACGACAACATAAGAAAACGTTAAAACGTTGTCATCTTTAATCTAAAATGTCCGACGAAAACCCACTAAAGCTAGAGAAACGAAATTTGTTATGAAGGTGTATGACCAAGAGTAAGTTGCAATAAATGAGGAAAACCTCCCCTATGGGTTCTCAGCTCCCCGGGGGTAGATCTGTACCATGGCGGCGGAGTTTCCCGGAGAGTCTGGTTACGATTACCACATGAGCTAGTCAAGCAAAATTTGGTGTAAAATAAATTATCAAGATTAGGTTAAGAGAAACACATTAAATGATCAAATGTCGCTATGTTGAATCAAATATTGCCGACTAAGATTCATACAGATATTTCGTCCAAACAAAGGTATTTCGACTCAGAACGACGTGCGTAATTGGTTATAATGTATTTTCTACCCGCACGATTGTATTTTCGAGCTATTTTCCGCCGCCATTTTGAAAAATGTAAATTTTCCCTATAGCTTCGGTATTTTTGGAAATATCTCGACCAAAACTGAAGATTTCGACTCAGAGCAATTTAAATGGTTTTAAATGTATTTTCAGTACCACCGGCCGCCATCTTGAAACAACGGACTTTTCTAAATATCTTCAGCATTTATGGGAAAATTTCAACCAAACCAACATCTTTCGACTCAAAGCAAGGCATCTCAATTGTTTTCATTTATTTTCAGTACCTTCGGCCGCCATCTTGAAAACAATGGGCTTTTTCCTATGTCGTCGGTGCTTATTGCACAGTTTCTACCAACCAACATAGTTTTACTTCGATCCATATACTTGAATGTTTTTCATGCATTTCGGTACTACCGGTCGCCATCTTGAAAAAAACGGAATTATTCCTATATCTTTGACGTTTATGGGAACATTTCAATTAAACCAACATATTTCGACTCCGATCCATGTACTTGAATGTTTTTCATGCATTGTGGTCCCACCGGTCGCTATTTAAAAAAATATATACTTTTCCCTATATCTTCGTAAGATAAGATATAAGATAAAATGAGCGGTAACAGCACTATAGCTTACGCCCGTCCCGACCTATATCTTCGTGTTTTATGGGAATATTTCAACCATACCAATACATTTCGACCCAAAGTGATGTACCTCAATGATTTACATTTATTTTCGGTAACTTCAGCCGCCATCTAGAAAAAAAAAATATACTTTTTCCTATATTGTTGGTGTTTATTGCGCAATTTCAACCAAACCAACATATTTCGACTCAAAGCGATGCCTCAATGTTTTTCGTATATTTTCGGTACCTTCGGCCGTCATCTCGAAGCCATGAACGTTTCCAAATATCTCCCGTGTTTATGGAAATATTTGAACCAAACTAACATATTTTGACTCAAAGCGAGGTACCTCAATAATGTTCACGTATTTTCGGTACCGTTGGATTCATCATGATCAGAAATGATGAGGAAACTACGAATTTGACAAAGATAAACCATACACCGTTGGATTTATAATGGCCTAAAACCGTGGAATAACCTATAACTTTGACCCTAAAATTGGTAGGTCATTTCTAGTCGCTTGGTATTTTCCATTTTTGCACCTCCTAGCTCTCAGTAACTACAAGTTCGACAGAGATTATCTATACACCTTAGGATTCGTTATATTCTGCAACGGTGAAGAAAACAATGAATGTGACTTTAAAACTGTAAGGTTCTTTTCAATCGCTTAGTATTCTCTATTAGTGCCCCTACGAGATTTCAGTAGCTACAAGTTCGACAGAGATAAGCCATACACTGTTGGAATAGTCATGGACACCGGTGGAAAAATCTGTGACTTCGACACTGAAACTAAGCAACCTCCATTTGTTTCTATGGTTTTAACTCTTTCTTTTGGATACGTTAGTTTATACGGGGGCGCTTTGGTTTTGTCTGCAATAAAACCATTACCTTGCTTGTTTATTTTTTTTTTCAGATTTGATTTTGAATTAGACACGAGCTGCACATGCCCTATTAGTGGAAGTGATTATATTGAGATTTGCAAGTTATTACATTGAGATTTGCAAGTGATTACAGACAAGTAATAGTTGTTAGTAGATTATTATGCATAAGCTGGCTACTTTGAGCAGTGTTATTCTAGAATGTTTAATGTTAGAAGAAAAATGTCAAATCTATCAAAACAAAAAAATATTTTGTTTACAGCTGAAATAAAAATTTACCAATCGAAGAATAAATTGTAAAACCACAAAGTTTTTTATGTCATTTTGCTATATAAGCGCTTTATGACTCGATGTAGTTAATAAAGTGGATAGCGCTTCTACTTTTTATGTTTAGGACATGTTAAAATTCGTGGGTATCTGTTTTCTTCTTCCTTACATTTTATATTTAAGGCATTAAAGATAAGTATTAATATTTCTTAAAGCTTTAAGGTTTCTGATTGTATTTAACTATAATATTTAAAATAAACAAAATCGTATACTAAAATTATATGATTTTAAATTTGCATGTCGACTCCAGAAGCCAAGGCATAGAAGCGACATTGACGAATAAAGGAGTTCGAGGGAACCTTTTATATATCTCTCGAAATACATGTGACACAAAAGTGTCATATTTTGTATAGTGTTTTTACAATGAGACATACAAATATGATCTTTTTCTATTTCTTTAGATCATGTATCTTAAAATATGATGGGAAAGAATTCGTGGCAAGCTAGTTCTTTCTTTGATGCATATTCTTCAGTTCTTAAGCTCAGAAGATTTCGTACAAGACTGTATACATGCCGAAAAACATTTCGTTTTTTAAAATTATTTACCTCTGCATGTTTGGAACTTGCTTTTTTACTTTGAAAAGACACGATTTGCTTCAGTATTTCTTATAAGTTTATATCTATACGAAATAACCTTCGAATTACTTTTTTTTGAAATTACAGGATAAATTCGAAATTAATTTTACATCTTCTCAAGATGCCAACTTATTATATCTTTAATTATAACATTTCTTAAGATACCTCATGTTTGTCATGGTGTAGAGGAAAATATTTAAAATGTGATTCAAAGGTTTTGCTTAAATAATAAAAAAGTACAATTTATTTGAGCCAACTTGAGAACCAGTCCAGACTGGCTCTAAAAACCTAGTTTAAAACATTAATGATATGTTCTTTCTCATGGAAGTACCCCAGGACCTCTTATGAACGGAGTCTGTCCCAGTTTTGTTAAACAGAAAGGTGCCAAATCCAGCTTGTATGCCTTGATTTCTGGAATCGACATATATAATGACAAAATTAAAAGAAAAAATATTCTACTATGAGAAAACAAATAAAGCGAATATAAAAGTGAGTACCTGAGATACTTGATTATTCGTTGCCGTTTGCTAATGAAATCACTAATCTATTTTGATGGCTTAGACCTATGGAGGCGAGGGATGGGTTATGATCCAGATCGTCTTGGTAAGAGCCTTAAGTAAAACAAGCTCAGAAGAATATTCATCACCTTGTTCGATATACATCGAACAAATTGGATAAAAACGTTATTGAAATCCCAGCTTATGTTTAACATAACATAATATATGCTTAACATAACATGTTAAACAAAATATGAAGACATGTTTTACAAAACTCCTAAAAACGTAGGGCCTACCACAAAGCGTAACACATTACTTACCCTTCTTGAGCAGCGAAAAAAAAATGAAATTTCAGAAATCATGTAGGGAAAAGGTGCAAGAAGATGTATAATTTTTTACAGTATAGTGTCTTTTATCTTTCAAACTTACGTATTTCTTAAAATTGGTTTCTTATATCTATTTTTGGGCTACTCCACATTAAACATATATCCCATCAAACGGTTGTCATATTTAAAACAGGAAGTCTGCTACTAATTTAAAAAATCTATGAAATTTGCAAAATTAAAAATCAAATTGAACACTTTAATTAACTTCCTTGCAAGGGATGAGTATAATAGTTATAAAATAATCTAAGACCCTAACACAACTGAAGTAAGGTACTTGCTATATATTGTTATATGGCTATTGCTATTAATAAATAAAAACACATATTATTGAGATGATCCTTCGCTGTTCGGATCATCTTGGGTTCTAACATGCAACTACTTGATTGAATTGGAAATTTCTTTAAGTAAACATTTGGCTCTAAATATTTGCTAGTGAAACTAAAATTGCGAAATATTCCCTGTTCTAACAGGCAACGGTAATACGTCACCTTTTTTGCTTAAAAGGAAGGAAAAGTTAAAAAAATATTAAGCCAATAATACAAAAATACAACACTTTTACCCAATAAATTTATATTTTATCGACATTTTTTCACTTTTCGTCTTGTCATCATTATGGTCAGCGGAAAATTACGAAGAAATTGAGTCAGTGCTTGAAATAACTCTGAAGCAAGAGACAGAAACTAAGAGCAATAGGGTGCATTGGGTAGATACACCCCGGCCAAAGATACCCGATACTCTGTAAAGATTGATTTTCATGAAAGCTTGCGATGCTTTCTTTGCTTGCGATTTGGGCGAATAGCGAATTGAAATACATATTACATGCAGAATTGTAATAGGTAGTCTTAAAATACGTGTTTCAATCGGTTATTCACCCTAATCGGAAGCAAAGCAAGCAACGCAAATTTTCATTAAAACTAGACCTAACTGCGAAATTGTGGCCGGTTGTAACATCATTGATCTGTAATACGAAAGAGCATTCGACAGTTTTCGGAAGGGTGTCACGTTCTGCACGTTGGAAGGAATTGCATGGGAAACTTATGAAAAGTAAGTACCAGTGTTTTGTGCCCAAAGTTTCTTAGGCTTGCAGTTTGTGAGTGCAATATTTTGTTACAAAGAAACGCTAAATATTCGTGGCTGGTACATAAGTATAACGTTCGATTACAACTCCTTCCTTTGTGTGAGTTGACTGCGCCGTACACAAGGGATTACGTGAATGCCAAAGACGTCCCACATATTTTTGGGAAATACGCACTAGTCGTTGTCATTTATAACCTGGAGATACATGTGAACACATATATGGTTCTGTCTTGTATGTTTTCATACACTGTTCCTACAAAGTGCAAGGCGATCTACATAAACATTTGACATTAAATATCTCTCTATAGTATCATACTATAAGTAGTAATGAAAGTCAAATGGGAATTTTGGAAGTAGTATACAGATCTGAAGAGTATTACGGAAACTACTGATTACATGTAGGGTTAAAAAACAGATGGAGGTGGTTTACAACAACAGTATATGACTGTCCATGCTACTGGTACGACAACAATATACTGAAAATTTGTTAATCGGTAGTCTCGCGCGCCACCACAGCAGTCATGGTTTTGTTCAGTATTTAGCTATTGATGTAAACATATTTTAACTATCCTGTTTTAAATAAAATATAGTGAATGAGCACTACCATCATATCAAAGAGACATGTGACAGAATACAGTATTGTGTATGCGAGAAATGGCTCTATGAAACTTGCACAATTTTTCAGAATGTCTGTCTCAATTGTTACTGATTCAACTCAGTGAAACGCATAATGAAACGCAGTACCCTTCAATAGGACTGTGCACATGTGAAATATGATGTAGCCATGTATGCTGCATAGCAATTTAGCTTACCCCGGTGTTTCTCTTTCCTTGTCACAGTAATCAAAGATGCCCCTTTGTAATGTTTTTTTATTTTGAGTACCCTACATTCATGTAATACCGAAACACTGGCAACTTGTATGTTTAGTTTAAATGTCATCCTACACATTCCACTTAAGGCTATTCTGTAACTTGATTTTCATTCTTCAAATCACTGCGGACAAAAAGTAGGGCACCTCTTCCATAGTCACCCTACCGACAATAATAACTATTGAGCAGTAAAACGATTTGTCACTGGCGCAATGAGACAAATGTTTCTTTCAATGTGAAGTTAATTGAATAGTGAAATGTTCTATGTATTCAAATTTCTTAATACATTTTGAACTACCGTACTTATAAATTGAAGAGAATATAATCGGTGAAAAGATAATATATTTTTGCTTAACTTTTCTTCACTGAAAACTGGGACATTTATGCGTCTCGAGAGTTACTTTCGGGACACCGAGACGCAGACCTTGATTCGGTATGGTTCCGGATTTTACGGGACAAATAGCAACCCTGGCACAGCAGCATACAGTTATGTATCTTTTGATTCTAGCACGATTTATTTGGACACTAATACGAGTAGCCCTACCGACTAAAGAATTGATAGGAGATGGCCTAGCGTACCATTAAAGATATTTCGATATTCACCTGTGTATGATTGAATTAGTACTGTAGTAAAATCTTGATCATCATGATCCGTATCAGAAAAACTCGAATGCATTTTGTCTTACTAGAACATACATGCAAGCATTTATTACACCTCACTAGTTCTACGGGCAGAGCATGAGATGCCTGAATGTCTTTAAAATAAATTCAAATCCACTACTTGTAGTTTGCAGATATAGACAACCTACTCCGTCAATATGTATCCCATCAATATTTATACTGACTGCAAAAAGAAAGATCTTGCGTTAACAGTTGTAACAATTTTTGCTGCGTAACATCAGAAAAGACAGAAACTTTTCGAAATTCAAATTCCGTCTTTGGAAATACAAATAACTTCACTACAACAAACTTTCATCTTGTAAAATCTACTCGACAAGAAATAATAAGTTAAGAAACCTTTTGTTTTTCGTGGGAATGCCTACTGAAGTACAGCAATAGAATGACTGAAAATTACTTCTAAAATCTAATGAATAATTTCTTTGAATATATTATATTTAGGACACTCTAAAATGACTTAGTCCGACCAGATTGAGAGTGGAAAAATACATCTAAACTTGACACTTTTAGCTGGGGTAGACGTACTCGCCCGTACTGCCTCGCGGGTAACACCCTGCAGAGTGTACAGTACACACTTTGGTGAATGTCTGATCTGCAATGGATGATAGTTTTGTAAGGTGGCTAAATCCCACAAATATGGAGGATGTTACAGGACTGTGTACCTAGTTGATGTAGTGTCGTCGTTATCTGTGCGTTTATTTGACTTTAGGTTTGTTCTGTCAAACAGCGACAAAACACTAACCATGTCCTACCCGAGCAGTGCTGACGCTCAGATGTACATTGTTGTGGAACTGTTTTGTTCATACTTCAATACACCTTGAGCAGTCTCATAGCAAGAAAATCATGTATTACCTGTGGAAAGCGTACCGTATGTACAGACAGACGTTAACACTTTACATGGTTAGTAAACATTTGGCATTGAAGAAAGACTTTTGGTTAAAACACAGGAGCTCCTGCAGGGCGCGAAATTTCTTTCAGTAGAAAGAGGAAATATTTAAGTTGATGTTAAAAATATGCTTATTATTTAACAAATTAGTTTATAATTCCTTAAAATAACTAGGGAAATGACATTCTCCCGTCCCGATGTCACGACATTTGCGACACAGTTAGATGCGTCAATAGCCGAAATTCCAGTTTTACCCCATCACTTGCGACAGTTTTGAATCTTGGTTCAACATTAGCAGTTTTCATTTGCGACAACATAGCTGCAGAGAAGGAAGGAAGTAGTAAATTTCTTTCTAAATGCCACCTTCAGTTTTCAAAATTTATGTACCAAATGCTAACGTATAGGCCTAAATCTTTGTATTAAAAATTATGTTTCTTCTACGCAGTTATATTTTCCTTCTTATCCTGCACGTTTATTTTGGCAGTTCCTTGGAATCATTTGTTGGATCTTGTTGGCATTCCTAACACATGAAAATGCAGTAACGTATCGTATACGAATAGATTTGAATTTATTTAGTATACGTCTTTTACACATCTTTGGCTCTGGCTGTGATAAGGTAGATGAGAGATAACTGCCATAGTTTTGATGAACGTACCATCCTAGCGTTCGTCTGGCGGAACTGAGTTGAAACTCTAGTGAACCTCATTTGGGACTGTTGCCACTGGAGTCTAACAGGAGGTTCAAGTTTAAAGCGATATAGTCCGAATTTTCATTGACGTGTTGCTCAGAAATTAAAGGTAAATATATTCCTGTTGTAAAAATTGTATTTGTTAACACCAAAATGTATGGTAAGTTAGGTCTGAAATTTTGAAAACCCATATGGTGGAATTTGGGAGAAGATGCTATTCCTCTCTTTCTCTGGGGCAATTGTGTCACAAATGACACCTCCCGAGAACAAGTGACGCTATTAAGCGATGTATCACAAATGACAGGGTACCCTGGAACTTCGGGTGCCGCCGCATATGCCAGTGTCGCAGCTGCCATACATTCCCAATCCCTATGTATCAGTTCAGTGGCGGCTCGTGATCCAAATAATAGGTGAAGAACTACCGAAAAGTTAATCCATCAACACACTTCTACAATCCTTGCTTATCAATCCTGAATTTTCTGGCTTACCGATAATGATACTATTATTTCTAAGATGTTGACTAGCTTTCTAGATGAGGCTCAAATAATACATATTAATGCTAATTTACTTAATGTATATCAAAATCATAAGTGAAGTGGTACTTCACTAACTTCACCTGACAAGCCGCCTCTGCATCAGTTCCGTTAGTAGACTTGGCATTCGTGAGATACTGGGTTCAATACAGACATCTAAAAATTCTTACTTATGTTTTTCCATAGTTGTTTCCACCACACACAAGTGCCGGGATGATACCTTCAACTTGATCCTGATGGACTCCTTCCCATATACTATATCGTATTCTACCCCGGACTGGGCTATGGATGTCTAAATGCCATTACTTAATTCAAATTCAAACAGCTATAACTTAACTCCTGTTTCACCCAGTCCAGAAAAGTTGTAGATACAATGGGACAGTGTACCGTTTTTCAAACTAAATTCCTAGTGCTGAACACTGTTGTGCTAATGTAAAACGCTTTTCTATTCAATCCAGGATCCATAGTACAGAACCATAAAAATATGAGCGAAGGGAGTTTTATGTTATTATCATTTGCTTTAGAGTATTTTAATTTATTTTATCTTTGGTAAACTTTACTTTTATATGGGCCAGTTTAGTAACTTTGGACTTCGGCCCGTCACGATTTGCCTTTAGCTGTTAAGTGTTAAAATCCACACCCATGCCCCTGCCGGGACTCGAACCCGGGACCGTTGAGTCGATAGCCTACCGCCGCAGACAGCTCGACCACCCGGCCGGCTTCATTTTATCTTGAGTACACATTTGAGAAATTAAACGTTTTGTATACAGCCGCCATTTTTCAAAATGTCCACTGCTTATTTGAAAATATGCATTCATCTCGTGAAGAAAGACACCGAGAAATGTAATTCTGGTGTCCAACTATACGTTTTTGAAGTTGCTGAACTCAAATATTGCACCATATGCCATGTTACTTTGAAACCTTACCATGCACAGTGGGCCAGAAGTTAAAAATTCAGCGGGATAAAAATATTTTTTTTTTACGATAATTTTACCATTTAATTATTTAATGCCCCGCAATAGGCATTTAACAGCTCTGCACCTCGCCGCAGGAAGAACGCAACTATATAGGTTAACGTGGGAGCCCACCCAATTTACCCATATCCGCGCCCGGGAAATACAGTTAA
Organism: Lepisma saccharinum; assembly: GCA_022664845.1. Taxonomy (NCBI): domain Eukaryota; kingdom Metazoa; phylum Arthropoda; class Insecta; order Zygentoma; family Lepismatidae; genus Lepisma; species Lepisma saccharinum. The sequence continues at coordinate 12,847 of JAGDQP010031367.1, forward strand.
TAAGTTTGGTTCCAAGCGAGACAGTTTAAGGCCTTATTTATCACGATATGTGTGATGGAAGAGTATTTCCACAAGGACAAATTAACGTATTTTCGCTTATGTGCTTCTCTGGTGTGTGCTACCATGCAAGCAATGATTCTGGTATATTTGCTCAGAAGTGAATGCGAAAACAAACCCAGACAATTTCCACGACAAATACAAAACGTTCTATGACTGTCCGTCTTGCTCAAACTTGAGCTGCTATACAAATAAACTTATTGCAACTGCAATAGATTTTACTTTTACGTATGTACAACCTATTTTGTCGTAAGCTGCAGACAGAAATGACAGCCTACCTAACGCGTATGGAACTGTGTGGAGTGGTATGCCGGATTTCCAGAACTCAGCTTGTCCGCGTCCATCACTGGAATCAACAGAGAGTTGATTATTTGTTTCTTGACAATTCTATGACTTTGTCTTGAGGATTCTCCGTCGAGATCCTTTGAAATATCAAAGTCACAGTAAAGCTGTATTTGTTAATTATAAGAAAAGCTTGATCAGTAGTATCACATGTCTGTTACTGCTTACATAATACGAATTTATGGTGAAAAGTACTTGAGAATGCTATGTAATCAACGGGAATGCTATATGAAGATGTACAAGAGGAGTAACACTAATATATCAATAAGTACCGGGAAGACCATGCCAGGAAGAGTTTTCGCGAATAAGTGTGCTGATGTGCTTAATTATTTTCTGGTCAGTTGTGATCCAATTACAAGATATCTTTTGAAAACCTCCATAAGAAAAAAGAATTCACCTCCCTCCACAAAGACTGAGTAATTTACTAACGCAGCCAGTAATCCAGTTATAGTTGCTGAAGATGACAAGAATGGTGATTTTGAAAATGGTTCTGCTTCTATTGCTATTTATTTTGGCTTGTGATTTTAGTGAGGCTGGACAATATTCATCTTATAATTGTTCTTTGATTTGGTAACGCATATTCAATCTGTAACATATTTGGCCGTTTAATTAAAAGTAAATTTTCCCATCATTTACCATAGGTCTTTGCGCTTTATTTCTTCAAATATTTCCTACCAAATCACGAAATCAAATCATTTTAGACGAGTAAAGTTTCTCAGTTCAGCAATTTGAATTTCCCTGCTAGATTTAATTTCTGGCCTACTATGCAGTATTTCCATACTTTTGTCTGTATAAGGCCATATTTTTGTGTTGTTTATAACTTTCATCTGTTATGCAACATAACAAGTAGAAAGATGAAGCTATTTTCGATACGTCCATTCTGACATCATAATATTATTTCCGGCAACGTTCTGACATGTAAAAGTAATGTCCTATATTTGTATGCGCGTTTTACAGATCAAGGTTCTAAGTAATATCGACAATTGTTGTTAAACCATAAAAACGGCAATTCTTTATCTTTAATTCATAGGTAAAGTACAACAGCAAGTACAAATGCCAAGTGCGTTGTGCCCTCAGATGACCTTCCCTGCATTATATGTGGGTATATCTGACCTACGGAAGATGGTGCAAAGGTGAAGAAAAAGTTTTTGTCTGTGAAGAGACAAGGCCTCAAATGTTTCTTGCTGCATCGTTCCTTCTCCAAGATGATGTGTTCAGTTGTTACGTGATGTAAACATCAAGCAAATACTATTTGCTGCTGATATATTTTCTCACGGAAACTGCATGAAAACTTACATAAAGAAATTTGAACGCTTATCAGGTGCATAACTGAAAGAAGTGAACTTATGACTAAAGAAGTTAGAAGAAAATTGATTATATGTGTGGTAACGGTACTATGGCTTAAGCTCGTCCCTATAAGAGGAAGCCCCTTAGCTTTGTCACGTCTAAACGTATCAGTTAAGAAATTAAAAACATAGAAAATTAAGTAAAACCTAAAGACGTAAAAAGGTCTTCAGCCACCAAAGTAAACATTTATAATATAAAAAGCCAGAAGCATATTAAAGAAATAAATATATAAATAAATCGAGAGTGTATAGATCAATTTGTTTTCAAGTTAAAAACTAAAATCAATGGCTATAAAAGCCCCTTTGAATTATACAATATAAAACTTGGAACAGCTAGAGAACATGTTCATCTCGAATAGTGTTTACAACGCTTGTCTCTCGCATAAACATAAACACTCTGTGTAATAGATCAGAATTATCCCCAAGAGCTGCTGCCATGTGGTTGCGGATGTTATAATAACGCTGTCTGAGATAATCATATCCAGGAATATCTAATAGAACGTGACGAATAATTGAAACTGCATTGCAATTATTGAAATGCAGTGGATTTAAACTACGCAAAAGATATCAATGTGTCAGGCGACTGTTTCATATATAAAGACGACATAATAGTATTTCTTCACGCCTACTACCTCGGCTAGAAGGTTTCCATGGAGCTACAGATAAATTAATTTCTTTCAATTTATTACCAGCAACGTTATACCATCGTCCTCGCCATTCATTCCGCGTAACCTTCCGATAGTACATCAGCATGTCCTGAAATGTAACATGCTAAATGCCAATGCTAGCTCCTAAATAGCCCTCAAGAGCTGCTTGGTCTGCTAATTCGTTTACCATGGATACCAACATGCCTTAGTATCCAGGAAAAGATAATTTCACCACCAGCAGGGCAGGTGGCGTGTGTCTGAGAGAGGTCTTCTTGCACGAGCGGATGTTTACTATACAAATATTTGAGACTTTGTATGGCACTGAGCGGATCTATGAAAAGAAGGATTCGGTTCACGCCGTTAATAAGAGTAACATCCAAAACCTGTAGAAGGGCGTAAAGTTCAGCTGTAAAAATACTGGCTTTGAGTTTAAGACAATGTTGGTCGGCTTACCCGTTTATAATGAACGCGCATACAACAGATTCAGCTTATTTTGAACCATCAGTGAATACAGATATAAAATTCGGATACTGACCCTGCAAAAAATGAAAGCATTGTTGGAACTCAAACATAGATGTCTCCAATTTATTTTAAATTGACAAACATATAACAATCCGTGAATTTGAATTTGGATTTTAAGACCTTGGATCAGGACGGATGGATGATGATGGGATGAGTTAGTAGAATGAAGAAAGTGGAAGGAAACGGGGAAATCCCGATACCCCCCCCACACACGGTGTTTGTCCACCACAAAGCCCATATGGCATGAGCACGAATCTAGCCGACGATCCCTAGCGCCAGAGGTGAGCGATCTATAAATTGAGCCACAGCGGCCTTATTAATCTGTGGACGGGCAATTGTCCACGGAGAACGGATACTAAAACGGACACGGCATGCAGTTGGACGGTCTGTATTCAAATTCTCCAAGAACTGATGCCAAATGGTCGGGTAGAATGACCATGGCGTACATAAATGTCTCACTGTACCGGGTTCACTACCAAATTATATGATGGATAGTTACCTAAAGATGAGATCTTGGAGAAGTAGCTCAGCATTTACTACGTCCCATGAACCTCGAGCGCAGGTTCGGCGGCATCAACACAAAGACTGGTGACAGGGTTTATGCGATACGTACCAATAGAGAGTAGATGGGATGAATACTATCCTGCATGTGCATTGTACAAGGCAGTAAAATAACTGAAGGTATGCAGTTGAACCATATGCTATTTATTACAATTAAATCTGTCCTTTCGATAATATAACACAACGCATATTATATTTTCAACATCGATGCCAACAGTTTGTAACCAACGTTTTGACAAAAACATTTTCATCGCTTACTAAATATTGTTCATATCAAAAATATCACTCCCCCCTCTGCTTGAGAAAGATTTCATGTCACTAATTCATTAATTCCCTTCCTTTATAATAACACATCTAAACAACAACATGTAAGTTAAACTAAGTTACAATATATATGCACTCTGACGGGAAACCAGGACAGGACCGGCAAACCGAGACTGTCGCCTCAAAAGTCTTCTGCCACTAACTGGGAGGAGAACCCTTAATTCCTCTTGCTAAGGCTTAAGGAAACCGACCGGTGTACACGCCTAATGTCCAATCGATACGTTCACGTCGTGGGGCCTGTTAGTACTCATCAAGCAACTGCTTGGAGAACGAACATGGATGGGCTGCTCACCAAACCGAATTAACAGACAGCGTGGTGAGTCAAATGTCTGCACCCTCCTTTTTTTGACACATGATGGTACAAGTAAGGAAACAGCCTCGGAGGCCCTCATTTCTCGGAAGACGAAATGCAGCTGTTAAGGGCAACTGTCAGTCCTGTAAAAAGTCAGAGGGTTAAAGTGACTGGGTTAGGACTGTAGACTGCCAGCACACTGACAATGGAACTCGAACGGACCTATACATGACGACTCTGAACTCTTAGTCGTTTGTAGGAGAGGACAAATTGGAAGAATTGGAGAATGAACTCAAGAGGATTAAGTAGGACATCATAGGACAAGTGTGGAGGAAGAATGAGGAACAGTTGAAACTACCGTCAGATTACACGTTCTACTTCAAAGGAACAGAAAATGGAAAACCGACAGGCGTTGGCTTTATAATGAATAAAGAACTGAAGACACGGATCACATAAATTGAAGGAATTTCAGATAGAAATGCACGAGTAATAATAGAGATAAATAAGAGACAGTATAGAAGCTATACAAGTATATGCTCCAACAACCTCACATCCGGAAAAGGAAGTCGAAGACCTATACCAGGAGACACAGAAGATTTTAGATAGTTGCAAATCGCACTACAAAATTGTAATGGAAGACTTCAAAGCGAAAGTAGGAAGTAAGCTGAGCAGTGATACGAAAGTAGGAAACTGTTCATTTCTAATACATTTTTCAAGGAACCGCCCCAGAGCAAGTGCACATGCAAAGGCACAAATGGGACTAAAACGAAATAGACTACGATTTATCGAATAATAGGGAAATTCCGCAAGACATGTCTGTTCTGAATAGTTTCAAAATACTAAGTGGTTATAGGATGGTATGGTGTAAACTGAAAATAAATACTAGACTTCAGAGAAAGAAGTTTATAAGAGAATATATCTCTCTTATATCCAGAAAATCTAAGGAAACACGGACAGATATTCGAGATAGAACTAAGCAACAGATTCAGCGCCTTGGAAAAGTTAGAAGGTAAAGAAGACATCAATAATGAAATAAAATACTGATTGAGATAATAAGAGAGACAGCCAAGGAAATAGCATGCATCAGATAGAAAAGAGAGCAAAATCTCAGAAGAAATTAAACTCTTGATGAAGAAAAGAAGGGAAATGAACGAAGAAAATTACATGAACAGGATTGAGAACATAGAACTAAATAAAAACGTAAGGAAGAAATTAAGAGATGATGTACGGAGATACAACAAAAATCTTGTTAGAAATACAATTAAGGAAAACAAGAGCCTGAAGAAAACAATAGAGCAGCTCATAATAAGGAAAAAGCAAATAATTGCAGTTAAGAAACAAGACGGGAGGGACTGTAACATGAAATATTAAAGAAATTAGAAAGTCATTTGAAAATTTCTGAGAATTTTACTACTCCGAAGAAGAACTAGAAAAAGAAGATTAAGAGGAAAATGATATAGATGAGTCAGACGTGATGAAACAAGAAGTAGATAAAGTACTTCGAGGAATGAAGAACGGAAAATCACCAGGAGAAAGTGAACTCACAGCAATGTTTAAATGGGAAGGTGAAAAAATGAAAGAAGAACTTGCGAAATTATTCTCAATGTTCCTGATAAAGAGAGAAATATCGTCAAGTTGGAATTTTCCTGTTATCATTTTGTTGTACGGGCAAGGGCACAAAGAACGCGTCGAAAACTACAGACCAGTTCGTTCTCTGTTAGTTCTATACAAAATGTTCATCAAAATTATTTTGAATGTCATTTAACGGGACTTGGATTTTAACCAGCGAAGGGAACAATACGGATTTCGTCGTGGATTTAGCCCAATGGACCACATACAAACACTGAATGAAGTTATGGAAAGGACTAATGAATATGAACTTCCACCATGTGTAGGATTCATAGATTTTGAAAAAGCTTTCGGTTATGTCTCCTTGTCAGCAGTACTTAAATCACATGAACATCAAGGTATCGAAAGTACCTACATCAAGTTGCTACGAAACATTTACTCGACTGCTACATCTCTCATTAGACTACACCAAGAAAGTAAAAAAAAAGTTGGAAAAGGAATAACGCAAGGAGATTTAATTTCTCCCAAATTTTCTTCAGCTATCCTGGAAAGTGTGTTCCAAAATTTAAACTGGGATGAAGTTATAATAAAGATCAATGGGAAATATCTTCATCACCTTCGGTTCGCTGATGATATAGTCCTGTTTGCTTTAAGTACAGATGAACTACAAACAAGAATGGAAGAACTGTGTAATGAGAGTTAGAAAATCGACCTTAAAATTAATTTAAGTAAACCAAAAGTAATGTATAATCAACATGCTGAAAAAAGGAAATAAAGATTAACGAAGAGTCAGTAGGCACAGTTCATGAGTATGTTTACCTGAGCCAGCACAAAAGTTCAAATACCAAGTTAACTGATGCAATAAACAGAAGATGCAAAATGGCATGGAGTTCGTTTGAAAGACTACACTTTATTTTCAAAAACAACCTAGTAATATGTCTGAAGCGTAAAGTTTATAATTAATGTGTTTTACCTGTTATGATGTACGGTTGTGAAACTTACACATTGGATGCTCAAACGACTCAAAGGTTAAAATGAACAACTGATAGATATATGTTATAAATAACTAAGAGGGAGAGGAAGACAAATGAATGGATTCGCGCGCAAACAAATGTAGAAGCTACAATCAAGACCGATGAAAATAAAGTGTAGATGGGCCGGTAAAATAGCTAGACGAACAGATAGAAGGTGAATGAGAAATGTACTACATTGGATTCCTAGAGAAAAGAAATGACCTAGAAAAGGTCCAAATTCTAGATGTGCAGATGAACTTAAGCTTTTTTCAGGTAGTACATGAATGAGGATTGCAGCAGACCGTGATATGTGGAAAGAAAATTTTGAGGCCTTTAACCAGCAGTGGAGAGAGAAAACTCCTGAATATGATGATGATGATGATGATATATACTCAATCGCTTTATCCAATCTGATTTTTGGCTATTCCACGCAAAAGTGGGTTACAGATTTAGATATATAAAATCAAGAACTGACTAATCTTAAAAAAGGCTTAAATAACACGTAACGGGTGTGGCATGTGTTGTGTAACATGCGTGACTCAATCAGCAACGGGTGTAACATCCTTTTGGCAGGATGAAATACAAAGTGCACATTCGAGCCATGAGAAAGTTACCAGTTTTTACATCTTCGTGGATACGTGGAAATGTGAATCGTTCCTTTATACAGCAATCAATGATGAACTATCCGACGACAAATTGTGTTCTGGAGTTTCTGAGGGCTGTATTTACATATCTGAAAACATAAATCCCAGCATAGAAATATCATTCACTTTCCCTAGCTGTTGCGCAGCTCAAAACGACCTCAGGACCAGCTATAAGCGGGATTCGTATACTACAAGATTTGCAATGCAACTGTGACGGTCAGCTGCCCGGTCACAGTTCCTATACTACGTTGGGTTAGAACTGGAATAGTGATTCCTTATAGTTGTGACAGTTGAACGGTCTGTGACAGTCACCGGAACTTGTGTTCCTTGACTATAGTTTTTTTTCCGAACGCATGAACTTCGCTCGCTTGCCGTTTGTTGTGGTAGTGGCGCGAGGGTAGTTGCAAGGAAGACAATGGAGTGAAGTGAGTGGCCTCATTGTTGTGCATCCAAAAATATAATATTTACGACGGAAATGGACCAAAATCTGCGCCAGTCGATGTGCCCACATACGACGTGTGATGTAAGGAGACATATCCTGGGAAGCAGATACACAATCTGTAAGTGTGTTCCATGTTGTTTTATTTATCAGTTGTTGCAGTTGGCATAATGTTTTCTGTTGAAAGTCTATGGTTGCCTTATGAAGCATATTCCTGCAATGTCGATGAGCGTATTGACATTATAATATGAAGTCAAATCGCCTCAGTGCCTGAACTGCGTTATTATAATTAATCTATATCGTTATATAAACTGCAGAAGTCAGTAGAAAATAATATAAAGACAGTGCATGTGGCGGGTGCGTTGGTCAGTCCGTGGTCCGTGCTAATAGTAAAATGGACGTGAACAAAGAAACAAATTATTCACTGTGCCTGTGTTACGTCTACCTGTAGTTTTATGTTGGATGTCACCGTAGGCGTCATATGTTTTGAAATTTTATTGCCGATTATTCGTGTGACTGAGTTGGCAAAGAAAATAAATATAAACTATTGCGGCCGTCCGGTATTTTCATGTGCATGGTAACGTCAGAGACAGCATTTTGTAGTGTTTGCCATGTTGTCGTATACGTTTATATCGAGCTAGATAGGGAACAATTGGGCATAATTGTGATACCTATATGTCATGATAAAGTCTGCTTAAGGTTGTGTAAAAGCGGTATGTGTCACGTGACAATTCACATAGGATCCTAATCTTGAAGTATATAGCTCATGAGCATGGTATGTATGTACGATATCAATGTTATTGTTGTAGTCTCAGAGTGTTAAGCGACGCGTATCCACAGATAGAAGTCAATTTCTGTAGGTATATGCCAGTTTTTGTAATTGTAAGTGTGTCCGGATGGAGGGTACCTCCCCCCTAGAAATGGTCGTAGAACCGAAATATTAATATGCTAGCTATAGATGGTGATAATAAGTATATTACCGCAGGTTGTAACGAAAAATTCGAATGTGCACATTTTTAGCATTATTCGTGTGCCCAACGAATGCACACAACCCATTGAATCCCTGAATTTTAGAAAAATCGCTGTATTTGCTCAGAAACGGCAGGAAAACGGGAAATCAATGTGTCTTCGTACTCTATGAACGTAGAGTCATCAGTTGAGGTCGTTTCAGGCGTAAAACAACTAAATTTAGGTTGTATATTTGTGGTGTTACGCTTATTTTTACGTGTATCGTAATAATTCGTGTCCTACGTCTGTGCGTTCTCCTCATTAGTATATCATCATATTGTGGTTTTGGTAGTGATCAAGCCTAATTCTACCCAGCCTATTTGATAGTTTTTTCTCCGTAATTTGTACCTATTTCGACTGTTCACCACGA
>JAGDQP010031368.1:0-11343 GCA_022664845.1 Lepisma saccharinum
TGTGAGCAATACACATTTGACACTTTAGGTCCTATAATTTCAGAAGGTAACATTAGAAAATATGTGCATATAGCTGTAGAAAATACATCAAAACTAGTTATTGCAAAAGTAGTGACAGAAATGTCAGCTCAATCTATAATGGATTTTTTGGAACAAGAAATTATCCTTAGATACGGATGTTTCCATAGTTTATATTTAGATAAACACCCAGTCCATTCAAGCAAAAAACTAAGAGACATGTCTATAAAATACGGATTTGAACTAAAATTCAATCCAAGCTATTCACATTCAGGTACTGGTATTTCTGAGGTCGTACAGAAGTCGATACAGCAAATTATTAAATTCTATGTCCAGAACGACATGAAGTCATGGGAAAAATACGTACCATTTGCCGTATTTTCGATCAATTCTCAAGTTTCAACGAATAGCGGATTTAGTCCACATTTCATCATGCACGGTTTCAATCCAAGAACTATAACAGACATGCAGTACGGCATTAAGCATACATTACAAATTTCCCGAGAGAAACTCAACGATATACGCGAGAAAATCGCTAATAAAATGCTTAAATCACATATGAGACAAAAGAAATTTTACGATGCGAAAAGAACGCAAACATCATTCCAGGAAAACGAAAAAGTTTTAGTCTATTTTCCATATAGATTCCATCAAACCCCCGCAAATTTCTCACGCAAATTTATTGGACCATGTACAGTAGTACAGAAGAAAAACAATACGCAATACCTGATTAGATTTCCTCCAGAATTTCGGCAAGAAATTCAACTTATATCAGTGGATAGAATCAAGAAGTACTACGGAGGAGAAACGGAACAACAAGATTAAAAACTACAGAAAAATATTCAAAAATCCAATCAATAGATCGAATACAGTTTTCATCACTAACAAGATATATAAACGCTATGCTAAAATCATGGACAGCGGCCGAAATCAGTTACACACACACTCATAACATGTGTGACATCGCAGCGCGTGAGAGAGGTATAAAATCCATCATTAGCATTGAGTCGGAGGAAAATTCTCCGCCACGAATACGTCACGACAGCGTCACAGCGAGAAGCCCCGCCCACAGCAGACGAGTGGATGGAAGAGGCAATCAGCTCCAAACATCTTTTTTTTTCTTTTCTCCGCTTCGCTCGAAACATGATGATAGCGGACGTTTAGCACACGTCAAGATATACACGACACACGCATCAAGCAACGAAAAAAAAAGAAGGAAAGAAATAATCCATATTTTTTGTTCAATATTGGTCACGCCGAAACTACAATTAATAGTAATAATACAAATCCATTTACATATTTTATATTATACCAAGATTTTGAAATAGTGACAACGAAGAATCTAAAATTAGTAACCAGGCACATAGGAGAGTTAGAAGTAGAGCATTATATATTACCAGAAAGTTTAGAAACAAACTTTCATTTGCCCCTTCAAACTCTGCAGAAATTGATCGATAACCTGGACAGTTTATTGAAGCATGAGAAGTACAACCTTCCCAGTAAATTCCAGGACTTTCATCTGCATCCCGTAGTGAACTGGTCTATAATTATAATAGTGATAATAATAATAGTGATAATAACAGGGTTATCTATTATCTTTTTAAACAATTAAAAAGAAAATCAAACCCGTTATAATTAATATTTGTGTATATTACAGATGATAGCCATAATAACAGTGTGTGTCCTTATAATCATATTTTTCATCATAAATTTCATACTCCTGATCTACGTATTGAGAAGAATTAACCAAATACAACATTTCCCCTCCAATCAAGAAGAAAACCAGCAGCGGAACATAGAAATGGAAGAAATCAAGATCTCCCATAACAGCCCCAACCACAACTCTACATCCCATCAGTGCAACAATGGTGAATCAACTTCCAGCAAAAAGTGCATCGCACCCACCATTAGTGATTTAGTGTACGTGTTTTAAAAAGTTATGTCAGTGCAACAAAAGAGGAAAAGGCCTAACCCCATTGAGGGGAATGATGTCATGGTGACTGGCCCTGCTTTGGGCAAGTTAGAGCCAAAATGCAAATTCCTCGTATGTGAAATATCATTTTTTTATATTCTTTTCATATTTTTTTAAAAATCAGTGTCGTCTTATAGTGTGATATAAATGTGTATACACAAGTACCCAGTGAATTAACTCCCCAAAAAAGTGAGATAATCCCTGGAATGAAGGGGTTAGTGTAATGAGATATGGATAAATAGGTCAGTGTGTTAAGCACAAAAGTAAACAAACAATAAAAGTTACATAAAGCTGACCAAGCATCCATAGGAAGCAGACGACAACAACCTCCAAGCGGCAAGTGTTGGAAGTACTGAAGATACGCCCACAAATAAGGGTATAAAAAGGCCAGTCAATCACCTTTGAAGTTATCACTTCTTCGCTCCGAAAAGTGGTCACCTCTACCTGACTTGGACTGGAGTCAGGACTCTCACTTAGGTTGGTATACCTTTACCTGCTAGCTCGGACTGGAGTTAGTATCCTTTCTAGGAACAATCTCCTTTCCTAAGCCTAAGTCAAATATCATTGCAAGAGGTGATCCACTAGAGTAGTAATTACAGAGCCCATGTTCGGGACGCTCAGATTGTTATCTGTGTAACACATTGTAAATATATAATATATTGGAACTTTATAATAAACTGGTGTCGGTAAAAACGTATATAAGCATTTGCTCTATTTATTCACTAAATAACCATTCTATTAAACGATCTACGGTCATAAGGTCTCTACCATAATATTATATCGTATATGTTAAGACAGTGCTACCACGTCATATACGATCCCATCGCTACCTTACGAAGTAATAACTACAAGTAAGAGAGATCATTACAATATTAAGATATGAGTAGAAAATAGTCCTCTTTTTTAGCTATTTCAAGAGAAGAATTATTTTTATATTAGTTTGGCAAAAAATTCGTTTCCATCCTATAATTTAATTTATCAACATAATATTATGTGTTCCCTTTTTCACTTTTGAAATGTGCAACATGTAATGTCTGGTATGCCTATAGGAACATGAGAATATTGGTTTTGAACATTTGGAACTTTTCATTTTGATACAGTTTGGAATTATAATCTTGGCTCTTTCTGATAGAAATTAAGCGGAAACATTATTATCCATTCATGTTCTTTGTATGATCAATTTACATTACTAGTCTGGAATGGAAGATATGGACCACGGTATCTACATGGTTTGTTACAATCAGTGATTCCGCCAGACCCCGGCAACTGGGAGGGGTTCATCCCCAAATCCTTGAGAATATCCCCAAGTTTTACTTTATTTTCACGGTCAAAAATTGACAGAAACATTGTAAAGCTACCTACACCTTCCCAATTTTGACTTTACACACGCCAATCTGAAAATCCTGGCGGAATTCATGATTATAATTTATTCCGAACCAGTACGTTCAAAGAGCCCCACCGAATTTGCAGCCGAACCACACACAAACAAATCATGTTGTTACACTTTTGACATTATCCTAAATGTGTCTCCACTGGAAATCATGAGTATTTAATCTGACCATTAACTTTGGTCGCAATATTGAGAGTGACTAAATGAATTTTCAAGCGCCCTTTATATATCCGAATAGCCCTGAAAAACATATAAAATCCAAAAGTCACTTCTATCTTGCTGTTAGATTTGTGAGCACTGCACTTTATAATGTTAGGTTCTTTTTTACTACATTTAAATTCCATATTTTTATCTGTACTCCATCTTCTTCTACTTCTTTTCTCCCCTTCCCTCTCTCTCTCTCTAATTTCTCTGCCTTTGCCTGAAGGTTCCCATCGGTTTCAATTTTTTATTGTATGTTTAAATTTCTCCCTCCGTCAACTTACGTATATTGTTTCATCTCGCTTTTATTCTTTCATTTTATCGATAAAATTCGATACTAACACATGTCTATTTTGAAAAAAAAACTACCGAAATAACGTGCTCATGATGTTTGCTGATTTTACTATGGGTGTGACGAAGGAATAAGAAAGAGGGGTCTGTTTACCAGACACGATTGTGGGATAAGAAGGTGCCATTTGGGTTGCCTAGCTGCACGGCGTTCGCTGTCGCAAGTTTTTTGATGCGAAGTGTACAATCAAATAATCATTTTTCGGCCTGAGCGTTAGATGCCTAAAGGCCATAAATAGAATTCAAATTCAATATTTTTTACAATGCTACAGGACGTGGAAGTCACCTGCACCCCTGCCAATGGTTAACAAATATTTTGTGTTGAAACACTCTATGTGCACGAAGGCGTAATTTACACTAGATTTTTGTATGCGAGCAAAACTAAAGTGTCTTTTTCTAACCTGTCTTTCTAGGTCCGCAATGTATAGGTACCGTGCCTTCGAATCCTCCTGTAGACCAAACTGATTGAGATTTTCCAGAGTTTCCATCAGTTTCATCTAACGAACGTCAGGATGGTACCTTAACTAAGACACCCGTCCCTACACTCCCATACCCTGTTCTTGTCTAATCCAAAGATAGCTAAAGATGTTAACAATTAAAAAAATCATAACCTGTTTTTTAGAACAGTAGAAACAAACCTCAATTTTCTGCCTAACTTTACTTTATATCTTCAGTCCCGGAGATGGCGTTTAACATTCAGAGCTGCCCACATATCCAACGTAACGAAAATTGTCTTGAAAGTAAATAAAATTCTTCTTTTTTGACAACAATTACTCATTGTATTCATTAATATTTACGTTGTTTTGTTTAATTTACTTGAAAGTGTTTTTGTGTGAATAAAAATAGTTTGTATTGCCTTCTTGTTCAGTGTGATTAACATGTTTTCCATAAGTAGTCTATAGGAGTTTAATTAAAATTGCTCATTGTAGGACGAGCATTGTAAATTGCTCAGTATTTAATACCATTATGTTATTATTGTTATTATTATCGAACCTTGTGAATAATTAGTAGAGTTACATTCAATATTCTAACTGGTGAAATCGAAATTGAGGTCATATGGGTACTTTAGTAGCAGAAGTCTTTTTAGGGTATTACTAAACTGTTTACCTTCTAATTTCTTTATTGAAGCAAGTAACTTATTGTAAAATATTATACCCTGAATGTAGGGACTTCTGCTTGTTGCTTCAAGTCATCTACTTACTCTGTGTATATTTTCTTTACTTCTGGTTGAATAATTGTGAATTTCTTCATTTCTTACCGTGAATTCATTGTCCTCTTTTACTAAATTTATTACATGATATACAAACATTGCATATAATATTAACATATTATGTTGTTTAAATAAATCTTTACAAGAACGTTTCCTGTTCAATTGAACAATTGTTCTGATAGCCATTTTCTGAAGGACAGAAACTCTTTTTACATTACTTCCACAGGCACTACCCCAGAGTAAGAGGCCATATGACAAGTAAGGAGAAATCGGTTCAAAATAAATTGATTTTAGTATTTCTGCAGGTATATAATCAGAAAGTCTCCTTAATAAGTAAATGTTTGTAGTTAATTTCGTGCAAACATGTTCAATATGATATTTCCATGTAAATTTGTTGTCTATATATAACCCAAGAAACTTGCAAGAATCGCTACTATCAATACAAGTGTTATGGTCCGTGACAGAGATTTTGTTTCCAGCTACATCAAAATAAACTAGTTCAGTTTGATCCGTTTTGTTGTTTTGCTTAAAATAATTCACGAATATCTCCCTAAAACTATCTGTCTTTCCAAATCTCTTACGTTATGAGACCACAGAAGGCTGGAAGTGTCATCTGCACACATTGTGACAAGATATCTGTCAGAACAAGGGAAATAATTAACATAACATATAAATAAACCGCTTACGAAGTAGTTTAATTTATAGTTCGCATACTATTGTTGGGACAGGTTGCCCAAAACTAGGTATAAGAATAAAGTATTATAATATCAAGTTTATAGCAATATGTATGCTCTATATAGTACAATATACCTCATTTAATAATCGTCTTAGTTTCTTTAAGGATGGATTTACCTACCTTCGTTGGTAAGTATCTCTTGTGAATTCTAGGGTATCGAGAGATCCTCCTGATAGTCTTGTCTCTTGTTCGGAGAGGCAAGCAACCAGGAGCTGGAGCCTTGTCAGCCCGAGAGGATCTTTTGGTGGACTCGAGAGAATAATTTCCTCTTGATGAGATCCGCCCGTTGATGCGTTAGTGTCTTGTATCCCAAACAGCACAAACACGAGAATAAGACGTCATATTTTGGTCAGCAAAAGCAAATTCACGTCAGCGCTGAAAAATCTACGTCGCTGTCACATCAAACTTTCGTATTTTGATTGACATGATTGGTGTTCTGTTATATTCACGCTTTGATGGCATAACATGACATGAGTATATAGTACTTTCGACTGCGATTGCGCAACATGCTGGCCAAGCAGGTTGGAGGAAGTCCGGTAGCCCTCGGATTCAAGTGTCGGCACGTCAAATGCCTCTGCAACTGTAAGTGTTTATTTTATATATTTAATTAGGAAATAGGTTAGTTTATTGATTTGTTTATATTTTAAAAAGCAAGCTGCCAATGGCACAATGAAGGTGCCACATACACTCATACAGTCATTTTCTCACATCTGGAAATTAAGGATTTGAATATCAGTGCACAAGTTTGAATTCACGCTTGACCTTGGGGTAGGTCACCTGTCCATGGTATACTAATGCATTATAAACGTTTTGTTTTTCCCATGAACAAGGGCGGGTGTCCATGGAATCAAATAGCATTCTCCTATGGGCCTCTCTTTAGTTGAACGTTGCGTTTCCATATGGAACATCCACAGGCACTATTCAATGAAATAGTACCGGTAATGGCCTATGGGAATTCGTAACAGTTTTTGGATTGCTGGCTCTCTCTAAATGTTTACTCATGTGTATGTGATAATTGTTTACAAAGGAATTACATACTGGAGAGGTCTCCTAGTGTACGGAGAGGCTAGAGAGGGAATGGGATCTTTGTCTCCCGCATAGCCTCTTACCGGGGAATCGAACATGAAATCCACATGTGTATTAGTTACGGAAGCTTGTAGTGAATCCACAGACGCTCTTCACTTCCAATGGTAAACCTCGGTTATCCCGAATCGTCGTTGTTAGAAACATTGAGATCGGGTGACAAAACCTACATAAATAACACTTCGCATTCAACGGGAACGAGTAGATCTTACACTTCTAACACCCTTGTCTTTCAACGGGAGATCTCGACAGTCCAGGTCAACGTCAACATTTGCAGCGAGTGTCATTCGGTGACAGACATATTGGTTCCTCAATCGTCCAGGGAGATGAAAACTTTTTACTTCGCCTGGAGCGAGCTATCGGCTTGGATTCCTTTGTTGCGAAACCTCTTGTCTTCACCCACTGTAGTAGTTTTAAGATTACTCGTGATCGGAGCACAACACCTGTACCGTGTTGTAAGTATGCGTTCGAAAATGTTCTCCAGCGGCCTAGTTGGTAGTGCGTCTACTTACTGCGTACGAGACATGTGCTGGATCCTCGTACAGGCCAACCGTTTTTTAAGATAACATTCCCATATACTGACGTTATTTATTAACAAAATTTCTCCTGTAATAGTTGTAAGAATTTTACACATTTTAACGTGCTTTACAATTATAATTATTTTCACGAATGTTTAATAGCCAGATTAGGCTTGGTTTTATTGAATTTTATGATATTCGCTCCTTTAATTTATTTCTTAAAAACGTACGAATCATTTGATTTTGAATGTTTATTTATGGTCTTAAAACATCTATGCGGCAGGCCGGGATGGAGTGGGGGACAAGCTGTAATACTTAAATTATATATTGATATGTATTGTATGCCTAAATATGATTATATAAAGTTTATTAAAGTGTATATATATAATGAATCAAATGTCTATTGGGACTATTTGTATGAGCTTAGTTACAACATGATTTCTCTTTGTCGGCCTCAGTGCCGGATTTATGTTTGATGGGGCCGTAAGCTATTGAAGATAATGGGGCCCTTTACCTATCTAGCTTTCTTTTTCATCAACAGTGTCGCCGTCTTTTGGGGTTTGAATATATGTTATATGGCAATTTATGGACGTAATAGATATCTAAATACCTTTACACATAAAATTTGTATTTTATTAACTTACATCTTGATCAACTTATAACATTTTTTATCTTACAACTTTTACAAAATATTGCACAGTTCTTTAGAAACATAACATACAGACTCATAATTTACGCTCTGGAAGCTTGATATAACATGAAATAATAACATATATTACGCAAAATATTAATAATTGTATGAGATTGTTATAACTTGTACACAATGCAATTGTAGATAATTGAATGCATTTATATATCAATATCACCACACTGTTCATTGGGACAGCAGACTTTTGTACCCTGTTGCATGACTTAGCTGATATAAAATACTGTATTTCTAGTAATATGTCTATCCATGTAAAATATCAATTAAAAATATTTAATGAGACTCTTGAATCGGCAGTTTGAAGAAGGCAATAAACCCCAAAAATGTGAAAATCTGCTTTATTCCGGATTTGATATCTGGAAGGGATGGCGCATCTATACAATACACAAAGAAAGCAAAAAACATTAGTAAAACCTTCAAAAATAGGTGCGAAATAGAGATGGGCAAATAGCGTAACAGCTATTTTGCACTGCTACATGGGATAAATTGCTATGACTGCTACAACCGATGAAAAATAGCAGTTACTGGCTTAGCTGCTATTTTTCTCCGAAGCTTGTTAATGGTAAAACACATTGTTTCCTGTTTTCTAAACAAAGAGAACTGCTGGGCGAACGGAACAAAATGGCAGAGACTTGTCTGCAGAGAAGACAACCATGATGTGTGAACACTACGTAATTAGTAGCGTCTGTTACTCGTGTACAGAATTGATATAAAGAGCTCTCAGAAAGGATTCGTTGGTAGTTGGCTACGTGGAGTAATTGATAAGGCTTCGGAGTTGTAATACATAGGTCCCGGGTTAGATGCCAGTTCATCGCAAGTTTTTATTTTTAAAATGGTTTATATTTTATTTATATTGTAAATAGGTTATTTTGAAATGTTGTTTAATTTGTTTTATAACTTTATTTGCACTTAACGTTTTTATTAATATTTTCCGTTTATTCTGATTCTGTAGTCCAATTCAGATTTAATAAAATGGTAAAAAAATGGGTAAGGCATTGGACTTGGGATTCAGTGGTACCGGGTTCGGTACTCCTTCACCTAAAGTTTTTTTTATTTTTAAGAGAAACTCCTTTTCATTTTGTAGTTTCGAAGGAAAGCTCTGGTCTTCCTAATATACTTTTTTCTTTCTTTGAGGCAGTGAAAACAGTATGCACATTAACTAGTTTTTAAAATTCACATAATTTAGAAAAAAATGAACCAGCAATTTGAAGAAGTGAACAAACGCTAAAAAATCGAAATTAGTTTTTAACTAAAAACGCACCTCAATTTATACCCGCTTATCATAAGGTAGAAGAAAAGAAGATAGCTAGTTATAGAATGATTCATCTGGCCTTGGAAATATTAGTCAGTTTGAAGAAGGGAACAAGACCACTAGCGTCTCAAAACAAGAAGGCCTATTTTCGAATGTCTGAGAAAACACGATTCAGACGCGTGTGCAATAAAAGAGAACACCATACCTGACTTCACCAAACTTCTTCGTGCCCTTGGTCACTAATTGTATTAAATTTCCTAATGCGTTTATATAATAATAAATCACAGTCATATTCAATCCACTACTGGATGAGGTCTCTCCCCGAAGGGAGGAGTTGGTCTACTGCTCCCACGCTGACCAAACGGGTTGGGAGAGGAGAGCCGAAGCTCTCACTGTGATCGCCACTGTCTTTTATTCACTGCAGCTCCCCAGTTGTCCTCACGATGCTAGGTCAACACCGAAAGTTTTGAACCCCCACCGGGAATTGAACCCGGGACCGCTCGTACTGAAGCATATATATGAAAAGAGAAACTTTCCTTTTCTTTAAAAAAGAAAAAGAAAATCACACCATGATTCCATCTTGGGTTCTCCGTATTAGCTTTCCGACATGCTACCAATCCACTAAATTGATAATTGGAATCTGTCTGCTTGTCAGTCTCATTTACGGTGAAGGAGTAATGTGCCTGTGCGAGAATGATCCCGCCGTAATAGGAGTTTCTTGTATTTGAGACACTACAACAGGGCACTTGTGACTAGCGATAGGAAGAGCGCAATGTGAAAACACGAGTTAATTTTGCGTGCAATAAAAAAAAATCCCTTTCGGTAGGCCTACAGGCTGAGGTAGTTTTTTTTTATTTTCAAAAATTCAAATTTCGCCTTTATATGAGAGCTATCGAGAAACTATTTATTGATTTGTAGATTATTCATCAAGAGCTGTTCAACGATACTCCACAAGATGTATATATATATACTCGCTTTATTCCGCTGGGAGCGCTGTCCCCAAACCCCCGTAGGGGGTTAGCCCCCAACTTCAGTGTTTTTGAGAGGATGCGCCTACTTTATCTTAAACAAAATCTCCCTGCAGCACTACACCACCACGGAGTACATCTGCACCCTCCCACGGGGGGCTGCGCACCCAAAGGGGAGGTTTACCCTATTTATTGTAACCTACTCTTGGTCATACACCTTCATAGAAAATTTCGTTTCTGTACCTTCAATGATTTTGAAATTCGGTTTTTGGGGCGGCCATTTTGGATCCAAGTTGACGACTTTTTGATCGTTTTCTTATATTGTCGTGACCTACTTGTGATGGTACATATTTAAGTAAAATTTCATTTATCCAGCTCAAACGGTGTGCAAAAAGGAAATTTTGGGCGGTCATTTTGGATTGAAGATGGCGACTATTCCCAAATGTTACAATATTTCCCTAAACTACTCGTCATAATGCACCTTTGTACCAAATTTCGCATCTAGCTCAAACGGTGTCGAAAATGGATTTTTAAGTCCGCCATTTTGGATCCAAGATGGCGTCTTTGGATACATCATGTAATATTTTAGTAACATACAATCGATAATGTACCGTGTGACCAAGTTTGGTATTTCTAGCTGCAGTGGTTTAGGCTGTGTATTCTATACAACAATGGGTTCGGTGGCCATTTTGGATCCAAGATGGCGACCGATTTTGCTCATTAACGAATTTAACCGAGCTATGAAGCCTAGAAACAACGTATAGAAATTTGGTTCAAATATCTTCAAAATTATGGCCGCTAGAGTGTTATATATATATATATATATATATACTTTGATATCGTACCGATCTCAATAGGTAGATTTTTCTTCGAAATCTACCTAAAATACCGTAACTGACTTATCTAACCTCCACATGCGTTTATTCACTAATCTTATTAAA
>JAGDQP010031368.1:11443-21980 GCA_022664845.1 Lepisma saccharinum
ATATATATATATATATATATATATATATATATATATATATATATATAGAGAGAGAGAGAGAGAGAGAGAGAGAGAGAGAGAGAGAGAGAGAAACGTTATTTTCATTGAGAAAAAAACTATACCAGGTTTCGATCCAGGGTTATTTGCATTAGCTTTCGAACATGCTATTAATGCGCTAAATGGCCAACTGGATGCAGTTGTTTGGAAGTACTATTTACTGTTAAGGAGTAATGCGCATGCGCGAGGATGGGCCAGTCGCAAGTTATTATACTAATGAAACAATTACGCTTCCCCCTAACCCACCGTACCCACCGCTTTCTACTTTCCTGATTTAATCGTGTCTTGATGTACTGTTTCTTCTCCGCCAGTAAATCCAAGCTCCGATAACTACATAGAATAGTTTTACAACAGTTATGGTAGGAACTAAACTTCTTTCGTCCATATCTCTACTGCACACGTAACAGCATACAGGTAATTAGGTTATTCTAAAATATTGTTTTAAACTTCTTTTTCACAGACGGAAATAACTAACTCGCATTTAGATACGTTTTCATACACTGATATTTCTAACTGCTATTGTTAACAGATATTTACATATAGCAACTATTACTATCACTGTTACGGAATAAAAGCAGTTTTGCATATTTGTAGGGCGTAATTTCTGTCAGTGGATAGACGGGGGAAAAAATGAATTTATTACTTAGGCCCCCTACTTGTAACTTTCGAGTTCTTTGTGCATACATTTCTTGTTAATAACATTCATTTGAAGGTTTCTCTTGCGTTTTTCTTCATTTTCTGGTCGATTTTTCCATTCTTACGTCTCAGCACTTAAAAATGTGCAGACGTTTTTCCATACGTTTGAAGAAGGAAAGAAATCCACGAACTTTTTTTTAACTCTATAGGAAGAAATGCAATAGTTGTAAACTGTCTGAGCAGTACGAAAGTATCAGAAGACCGTTTTGAATATTCAGTAGCAATATTGTTTCCTTTCAATAAATAATAAACATATTATACAGTTTTTGTTAATTTCCCACAAAACAGCTTTTAGGATTTGTTTCCTTCTTCAAACGTACGATTCAATTATATTAATACATCTGCCCAATACTCATTCAACTCGATATATACTGGGTTTACACACAAAAACAAAAATTATCCCCATTAAAACACTTTCCTTCTAGTCTTTGCCAAAGCAAAGTCATTGATGATATCATCAAATGATAAACTGCGAAGCTTGTCACTTTCTATGCACACGAGGCTGAGGTTACATAATTTATCTTCAGACTTTGTTGTTCTAAATTCATTTTTTTATCCTCTTTAACTGAGAAAAAGATCTTTCTCCATGGCAATTTGAAATCATCACACAAAGGAACATTCTCAGAATTTCTTCTACATTAGGGAATGCTGATTGAACATGATCATTAAATATTACTTGATACAGATCCTGATGTGTCAGATTCTCATGTTCATGGCTTTGACTATGTCTAATATATTGATGAAAGTGTTTGAGTTCTCCAACAAGGTTCAGGATCCACATCTTCAGGATATGCTTGGCTTAAAACTTTCACTCCTTCACGAATTTCTTCTTCTGTAGAATCTAATTTTGTTAGGAATAAAAACTTTTTTGCAGCATCATCATATAGATATATATAAAGCTGATTCAATGCAGAAATTATTTGATCGTAACTGTCACGTATTGCACTTGTGACCTTTGAATCAGCTTCCCATTTGGTCTTTGACAAAGACTTTGGAACTTTTGAATCATCTTTGAAGAATGACAACAGCACTGCCCATCCATGTGTAGATGATGAAAAGAAAACATATATTTCTTGAATAACCCCAAAAAAGTTCACTGAATCTAAGCAACAGTTAACTGCTGTTCTACCAACAAGATTTAAGAAATGGCCTGCACATGGAATATACATAGCATACTTATTAATCTTCAATATTATTTCTTGCATACCCTTATATTTGGCTGACATATTGGCAGCATTATCATATGACTGGCCTCAAAACTTACTAAAATCAATTTCACATTCATTTGTAAGATAATCATGCACCATCTTAGCCATATTTTTTCCTGTATGGCTACAAATCTCTAGAAAAGTTAGAAACAGACTCCAATTTAAAGATTCCACTCGGCTATCAATGTAAACACATGATTCAGCCGTATTCAGATTTTTTTGAGCGTCTAGCGCTGAACTAACGAGTGATTAACAATCTATTATCATTGTTAGTCACTCGTTAGTACCGCCATCATAGGGGTGAAGTCGACCATTTCAAAATGACTGTTATTTTGCATTCCTATCGTCTGGTGGTTGCGTGAAACAATGATAATACTTTGACACAATGGTACTAAGATACTATCATTGTTTCATTTAAGTGTTTTGGGCCCCCTCCTTTTCCTTCTATATATGGACGATCTCCCATCTAATCTCTCGTTATCTAAAACCAAAATTCTTATTTTCGCTGACGACTGTAAATTATTTCGAGAAATCAGATCATTACAGGATGTTGCTGGTCTCCAAAATTCCATCTCTGACCTCTTGGACTGGTGTATGCGTGCAACTTGAAAATAAATCCCTCAAAATCATCTTTTTTTTTTTTTTACTATTTCTTTAAAGAGGAATCAAATCCCATTTGCCTATAACATTGACGATAATCCTATCGCTAAAGTTTCTTCTCAAAAGGACCTTCGAGTGGTATTTGACGAAAAACTTCTGTTTGCTGATCACGTGACTTCTAACTAATTGACTTCTGATAACTAACAGTTCTATGCGCTTACGTGGTCTTCTCTATAGATTTACCGAAATTAAGGACCTTCATTCATTGAGTATTATATTATTATTACTACTCTGACTGAGTATCACCATTGTATATTATTTCTTGATTATATATATATATTTTACTTTTTTTTTTGGTTAATAGCTAATCAAGAGGCCCGCAGAACGGAGTAGCTATTTCTATTAAAACTTAGTATTAATTGCATAACACAACCCTAGAGAGAAAATTAGATTAATAACACACAAATACACTTTCTACTAATACTATGATACTTACACACATACATTTAACCTTTGGCTCCGACCCTTTCTCTTATACAATTTGCAAATACTTCCTTAGTAACGGTTGGAGGGAATATGAATAAAATTTCGGCTTCAGCCGTTCTCACACCGATATGACTTGTTAAAAGTTATTAGGAATAGAATAAGTTAGATAAACGTATGTTTATAATACAAACTCCAATTCTTTATATGCAAATGGGATTTAATTCCATAACTCACTTTTCTTTTGTAAAGTGTATCGAGTCACAAAAGATAAACTTACATAAATTCTTACAGAAGTTAATAGTAACATTACACATGCCTTTCTGGTTTAAGTTCTGGACAAACACCATATTACAAATAAACCCGTTGCTTATGTTGTTACTCTTGATCCAAACTAGCTTTCTCAATAAACTTTAAGGAAGTAGGGAGGTATATCTCAGCTATTAAAATTTGAATCTAGATTAAATAGAGGAATAAAGGGAACTACAAGGGGTGTATCTGGCCAGTAAGAGATGCTTGAAGCGTGAAACTCAAGTGAAGGAAATAAGAAGAAGAGATAAACTCAACAAGATAAATAAGCAGACTAATCTTGTTTCAAAATTAGATTATTAACATAATACTCTATCCCGTCACTTGAGAGAGGGATATTTTAAGCATTGGGTATCTTCGAACTACCTTTCTGACTCAATATTAAGTTTAATATAATAGCTTAACTTTACTGATTTCAGTATTACTCCAATGCAATATTGTCCTCCTAAAGGCACAATAACGAATTACCAGATATCTTTTATACTCCTTGCACTGCTAGAATCTAGTCCACAATAATTTTCAAATATTTCTTTTGCTCCAATATAATATGCTCTGGGGCATTCTTAAGGGTGCAAGAACAGTATTACCTACAGAGTTTTGTTGCCAAGTAGGACAGAGTTATTAACTGTTGTAACTCCTTCTTGGAGCATAGTAGGTTTCTCCCCTTTTTTTTTTTTACACACAACTTACTAGTCAATACCTCGTAGTACTATTTAGCTATTATGACAGGTTATAATTCATAGCAAAATTACTATCATATTAAAATACACTGATTAGGGTTAAGAAGTCAGTATAAGTCTACCCTAATTAAGAATAATGAACAATTCTCCTTTTTCTAGGCGCAGGTCAGCTTAACATTGTCACTTTTTGCGTGTTCATAGTTACATGTACCTCTGGATGCTAATTTTTTTTTGAATGGTAATTATGTCACACTCCGTTGTAACAAAAGTTTAAAGTTATAGTAGACAATAAAGAGTATTTAGGTGATCTGGCAGGTAACAGTCTAAGGAAGAGATGGTAGCTCGACTAAGTTGGACAAAAATCTGAGTAACCTTTCCATACAATAGTTACGGGACGGAATATCACTAATATATATATTTTACTACGGCACTTATCTGAGCTCGTACAACGTCTAACAGGAGGTAGCTAGCATTAAATAATAGGATCAACTTCACAGCGGCTTCCAAATTTGAATTCAATACAAATACACCCGGCTATCATAAAGTACACTTCCTCCTTTACATTTGGTTGCAGTTATAATGAGCTACCTTCTTTTTACTTTTACTGTATTGCCTGGGCTATTATGCAGGAATACTTGACACAGGCTAAGCTCTTATAACACTAAATTTATGAACCTAGCAACTCACGTAAGGATTGTGCGTATCAAATACAAAGTTACATTTATTGGGTGCATTAATTTGAGAGAAAGCACTTTTAACGTTCCTTAATAAGCCACTCTTCTAATACTAAACCATAAAAGCACTGATCTGCTGAAACTTGCTGTACAAGGCCTGGCTACCTTTCACGGAATGATAGCCCTTTTTACAGTTTCCCTGAACTTACTTGGCCTTGTTTGCTGCCGCAACTGAATGATTATGCATTACGTAGTAGAGCGTGGTAGTATCGTCAAACACATACAGCCCACTATAATAATTTCACTGGTTAAGCATGTAAAGTATATTCACTTATTGTTGTCTCAGAAATATGTTTTGAATTGCATTTCTTCCCTTTAGACTGGTGATCTTAAAGTTGCCTAGAGCCTCCTTTTCCTGGGACTTCACCAATAATATTTATAAAATTGTTACCTTAGTTATCCAAATAAGCTGGTTCCATGGGCCGGACTGGTAGGAGAAATGGGGAAAAGATTCAATTAGCCATGCATAATACTCTTGTACTTTGACTGGAAGGAACTTATAGTCATTATCTTGTAAGCGTAAAGTGGTTACTTAACCAGATTGCTCTCAGTTTTCGTAAGTTGTAGTTCAACTACGCAGCACTGGGTTGATAACACTCCATCTTCTTTTGTTCACCCTTTTGTTCTGATTTTTCTAGAGCGCCCCACCAGGTGGCGTTAGTTTATATTTTGGCGGCATAGTGCCAAACGGTTATTTCATCGCAAATTCAAATTTAGCACAACTAAACATAATTCCAATAATTAATTTTAGTAGGCCTCTAGTTATTATACCTTTCTTGAGGCTTTATAACTGTAATAATAATAATATATTAAAAGAAAAATTATTTAAGGTTACCAGGGTAGCCAACTACCCAGCCCTTTTTACACAGACTCAAAACTCCCTTTTGCCATTCTGGAACCTTACAGTATGTTCCACAAAATCTTCATCTACCCTAAAATTCAATATTGCTCCCCAATTTGGAACATGGCTAGTATTTCTAACCTATCTCATATAGATTCTGTTCTGAACTTTTTTCTTGCTATAGTCAAAAGAAGAATGCCATCAGTACGTAGCTTAAGCAAACCCTAGTTATTGTCCGTTCTTGGTCTCCACTTTCCCTCTTGTCATCGCAAGCTGGCAGATTTGATGTATTTATACAAGATACTTAACGGTAATCTTAGAACTGGAGAGTTGATATCTAAATTTTACTTCCGTGTTCCGTTGCGAATAACCAGAAATAATAACCTCCTTCATTGTACCAAGCCTAGGCTGAGTATACTGCAGAGCTCCTTATTCCATAGACTAGTAATTATGTACAATAACCTTGATTCAAATATTGATATTTTAGGATCTGAAAACACTTTTCATCGAACGCTAAATACCAATACCTTAGTTATTCCTCTTGTGTATTATAATCGTCATGTTATTGATATCACTTGGTGTGTTATGTGTTGTTTAAATTTTAATTTCATATTATTTAGTTTGTAGTAATGTTATTTAGTTTGTTGCAATGCTATTTAGTTTCTGTGTAAATGGCAACTCCAGTTGTATCTGAAAATTAATAATAAATACATAAATAATCACGAAGTGGTTAAAGTGCCAATTCACAACATTTAGAATTGAACGACTTCATCCTTGATGACGGTACAGCGCTAGTCACTCCAAGAAACATTTCTCCATACGGCTGCCATGTCACGTGGCCTGAGCTAAATTTGCCTGAAGGTCTTAAAATAAAATTCGAATTCACATGTCTGACTAAAGATGGGCCTTATATTAGCTATTTTTTGCCCTATGCTTATCTTATGTAGGTTTTAGAAACCCGCGCACTTGGATGTGTATAAGAGTAGTGCATGTTGTAAATAATTGCAAGGATTAAGTTAAAAGAACAAGCCTCGCAGGCGCTCAGAGATAACAAGTGTAACGAAATAGAATTAGAACTGAAAATTTCGTCCACTTTTGTTTACACTGGAAGTGAACAACCGAGATTAACTATCCCCTCCCTCTGGTTTCATATTATATTTATGTATTTTTATGCCCTCTACCAATCCAGTCCCGTTTTAGATAGAGTTCATTGGTAAAACTTTTTGTACACTGCTCTTTCTTCTTGCTTTCCATCACAGATTATTCTGTCTGCTTTGAGAAGAAGTGTCAAATTTTTCTGACTTCGATTCGATTGTTATTGTTACGATTGTGTATGGGTGTATCTTGTAAGGTATTTAACTGTTTATATATTTACATGTTTTTTACGTTGTGTCTGGTGCTATTATTCGTATTTTATATTATGGAAATAGATGTATTAGCTGTGCGAGCCAAAGAATTCACTCATCTTTGTTAACATTCCAGTTTTCTGTGATTTGTGCTAAAGACCAATGAACGGTAAAGACCGTAAACAGTCGTACTTGTATTTTTGTATTATTCTTATCTTTTTTAACTTGTAGATGATGTGAACCTGCAGTACTTTGTAAGTTGTTGCTGATAGTGTTTTTTGGTACCCATTTACTGTTGCAGTTGAGTTTATGAGACCCATGATACAAAATGTTAGCAAGCTTTCTATTTTTACACATCGTTTCATACGAGCATTTTTGATGTCCCGTTTTCACTTCTATAATGATTATTGTTACATTTTCAGTATAGAACTTGTGTATATGGTACGTGATATTTGATGAAACTTACGTTTGTATTAAGAAAATCAGCGCTTATTTTTAGTTTGTGTTACAGTACAATCAGAACTTCATCATCGCAGTTGTAAACAGTTGAGTTCTACTTTTCCAGTGTAAACGGACGAACGTAAAGATGATCTTATCTAACGTGAAAATAATCTAATATGACTGTATCTCGTTACGCTACTAGACCGTTAGCCCGGATATCCTTATACACTGGGAAAATACATAGTGTTTTTTTTTTTTAGCTTTGTGAGTAAAGGTTAGGTTAGGTTATACAGCTGGCATTTTCCCATCCCTGGTATCGTCAGTTCATCCAGACGGTCGAGTGTTCTAGAATATGAGTTCAACCCCATCACATATTGTCACTGACTGAAGATATGTGTCCTTGTACTCTCATCACATTCTGCATTCATCTCCAATTTCCAGGGGAAGAGAGTAGATGGCTGACCTCCTCATGATTTAGGACTAAAGGTTAGGTTAAATTTGGTTTGTTTGCATTTGAAACTGAATAAATAGCTTCCGGATTACGTAAAGGTAGGTTAGGTTGTTAATGTCCTTCACAGAGCGGGTCAGTCATCTACACTCTTGCAGTTTCCATTTTGGGAACCACAAGTTTTACCCTTTCCATTTTCATACTTGATACAATCTAACTTAACTCATATAACGCAATACTTTTGATGTGGTAAGCCAGCTTTATACGCAATGTGATATCAAACCACGGGAATATCAAACAGAAATACGGGGTTCGTTATACTTTATCTACACCAAAGGAAGTAAAATTTACAGGAGAAAGGTTATG
Source organism: Lepisma saccharinum (assembly GCA_022664845.1). Classification (NCBI taxonomy): domain Eukaryota; kingdom Metazoa; phylum Arthropoda; class Insecta; order Zygentoma; family Lepismatidae; genus Lepisma; species Lepisma saccharinum. Next base: position 19,653 of record JAGDQP010031368.1, read on the forward strand.
TTACCAAAGTGTGTAGGAGTATTGAAACGCAAATTAAAGTAACTTTTAGAGCCATGATCCAGTGTTATCAGGGTCAAGTACGTAGATATACGTGGGACTATATATGCATCGGCCATAGGTGGGGATGTGTGCCATTTTCTTTCACGCGCTAATTGACCGGCTCCGAGAGTGAAAAATGTAAAGATACATGACCACACCTAACCTCCATTTCCAATGGTCACTAATTTAAGACTAAATTCGGCAAATGAAATTCCAATAGGATATGAGGAATGTTCGCTATGCCGTTCGTATTCCTCCGCATGTCACCATATCCGAATGGACTGGAGTGCGTATTTTCCGAATTAATTATTTTCGTGGGGTTATCATACTATTTTCTGTATACCGTAGTTACATGTCGGTTTGTGCGTATGGAAGTAACAATGGCAAATGAATTTTAAGAACGACTGGTGTTGACCGTATAATATTGGTCAATATGGTGGTGGTCCTTTGTTGTAGATAAAGTAAAACTTAATCGAAATACGAATTAATGCCGAGCTAGCGAAGGAAGCCTAAGTTAGATACTTCCGTTTCGCTCTTTTTGCATATATGCACTGCATTTTGAAACTCGAGATACCATTCTTTTATTTCGGTACTTTTTTTTGAAAGCTGGCTTCCAGAATGGAAACTTTCTTCATATATCCTACCTCCTAAACTACTAAAGTGACGATGGCTCGTTCTAGTTATCAGGATCGTGAAATACTGTGCCGTTCAGATGTTTCATTTTCTGTATTATTCGTTTGCGCCGTTAATATTTATTAACTCAACTTACCTTAAGCTTAATGGTCATAATGGGGGAAACACCAAAGTTAATTTCCTTGCTGTTATCATTATGTAAGTCGAGTGCTCGGTTAAACTCTATTTTGCGTGTTACGGCTTATGAAAGACTATAATACAAAATAAAATATTTACTTTATAACCTACCCAGTTAAACAGTAAACTCTACTTCTACCCTGTAATGATTTGTAGGTTCAGTCCTCTTTATTTATTTATTGTATGTGTGTGTGTGTGCTACGAATGTTACGATAGTAACAAAACATTGCCACACGTTATCGAAGTTGAAACATGATGAAATGCGGCAATTTTGAAATACGAAAATTGTATTGCGTGGTTACAAGTTGTGCCTTGTTTCGCCATACCGTAATTGAATTGAAGGTATGTGAGCTAGGTACGAAAATTGTGTGGCTTTGCGATCAATCATCAAGACAGAAACATTTTGCATAGCGAGCGTACTTTATAAATGCCAGTGTAGAACAGTCTTCGTTTTCACACGTTCAGAGAGATGGTGTTCGAAGCAATGCGTTTCGAAACGTTCTTGGCGTTTCGAAAAATAGGCCATTCTGACAAATCCACACTTCGTACCAGATCAAGTTTTCTGACTTCGCTACGAAAACTGAACGAGTGATCGTGTGCCAAAAGTTGATGTCTGATTCTTCATAACTGTTACAATATTCTTCCACTTTCAATTGAGTTGCATGTTTGCTAGAATTGTGGAATTGAATAGTTTAGCCATGTTATTTAAAGAATTCAGCAGAAGAAAACAACTTGAACATTTGGCTGAGTTACTGGTAGCGGCTTTTAAGTTAGGTGAGTCATTGGTCATCGATTTAGGAAACTGGCCTATGGGTTGTTGCTATCAGGGCGTACGTCAAAGGTATGTTCTGTGATTGTCCATCTTAATGACTGACATAATATATGAATGAGACATTGTGGCATGTGCTTTCTTTGTTCTTCGCAGGGCTACCAGCTTGCATTTCTTTATCGAGCCGTGACTGCATGAACTATTTCGCAGGCCTTAAATCACGTTCGTTAGATAACTATTATCTTTCCTGAACAAATATGTTCGCTCGTTGTTTAAAATCAGTCTCGTCTTGGGTGATTTTCAGCGATACTTTGTTGTGTTATTAAAAAAAAAATCTTGGATCGAGTTTTCTTAAATTCCTTCTTCATCCACGATGTTGATGCGTGAAAGATTGCAATATTCAATTGGTCGATTTTAACATTAGAGCTATTATTCAAATTTAAAGAGTACTGTGATGAATACATGAAAATTTATGTTTCATTAAAATATTGCAAGAATACATCAACTATTTACTTGGTGTTACAGTTCCTTCGCTTTTTTAAAGCGGATTTAAGTTCATTTTCATATTCACACAGGACCTGTCGACTTGTGATCGGGCGTTTGTTCGTCATAACTTCTGAAGTCGCGGTTGTTGATTATCATTTGATTTTGCAGGGGCAGAGAGAATCTGAGGATAATATTTGCTCGTAGTTGCTTAGTTCATAACGCAT
>JAGDQP010031369.1:0-17549 GCA_022664845.1 Lepisma saccharinum
GTTACATTCATGCTTATTTTAACCCACCTTTACTTCAGAGAATTTCTGGGAATACCCTATTTCCTTTGGGGAATACCTTCCAACATCCTCTCCACCACACAATTCTGCCCTGAGCGTGAGTTTTCTAAAAACTAAATATTTTTTTTTAAGAAGTCAACTGTTTTCCTAATTCGAAAATTCGTATCATGGAGGTGTGAATTGAGAAATTTATTACAAACTCTTTTATTTTCATTTTATTGTAGGGCGAAATACTGACATTATAAGCACTCATTCTTCATAGCAGAATCACATTTACTCCTGGTACGGCTTTCAAAACATATAATACATTCATTTATCCAGTGAAAAACGCACGTTGATCTCTTTTATATATTTTTATATTTAAAAGTGAAACAAAACAGGGACATAACATCGTAACTTATTTCGATTGAAACATCAGAATGAACTGAAAAATAAAAGCCATGGGTAAATAAATATTTACATGAAAGAATTTTAACTTTCTAATGTTGAAACAAATAAAAACATTAAACTCTTTTCGCAAACCTAAGACTAAAATATTAATGCGAAGTTTTGTGGAATTAACTAATTATTTTCGAGCCCTTCAAGGCAAAAAATTACTTTTAACTTTACTAACATTCCCATTGCGGCTCAAGAATACTTGCAGACCACAGTATTCAAGCTGTAAAGCGTGACGTTCAGTACTGATGTATATAGATAATGGTGAATCATAACAGACACAAAATCGTCTGCACTTTACTACTAGGTAGGTAATACCGTTTATTGCGACATTACCCACATAGCAGAGTACGTCCCTGGGACGTCCCATTTAGATCCCATTACCGTCAGAATGGTCCTGCTCCCATAGCGATGTCCTAAGGACGTCTGTGGGATAACTCTGTGGGCAATACAAACAGTTCATCCCGCATGGATGTCCCCTGGATGTCCCCCGGAAAGCCGTGCGGGATTACCTACCTGGAATTTCTATAAATTACAAAGGATATGAATTCGTATAGTTATACGAAGGATTAATTATAACTATACGTCCCATGGATGTAAACGGGACTTAAACAGGACGTCCTACGGACGTCCCGATATCCTGCCAAGAGATCCGTCAGATATCCCTGGGACGTCATTTTGCTATGTGGGTAAATACATTAATCACTGATTAATTGTTTCTTGGAAACGAATCCAAGAAATTTGTACGTACTAATGCACTTCATTACCCATTACTCTTACGCTTGTATTCTACGAATTTATACATACGCGAATATAAAATGTCCTATTTTCTTCATAAACTTTGATCCAGACAACTCTCGGAGCAGATGGTAATATTAACCACGTCTATTGTCGCTAAAGATTTCCACCAATCAAGTGTGTTATTTTCTCTAGATTACGTGTCAATATAAGAAATGTTTACATGCGACTGGGCATATGCCTGATGAACAAAGTATGGGGCTTATTGGTATTTGTGTCTGGAATCTTAAGCACTGGTGTATACCAAAGCATTTTGGGCAATTTTTTTCCTCCTGCATGGTGGAAACAGTTTGACATAGGCTATTTTTCGGTCTCAGCTCAATAACGCCTAGGCCCAAAATTCAAGGTCCTTTCACCTTAGGTTTGTGCTTTGAAGATATGGGCAGTGTGCGAATTAAGTAAGGTGGGGGGGTGCCCTGGATTTCCCCTCTGGCAAATAAATTTCCCACCCTGACAAATTTATTTTTTTGTGCCTGCTAGGGATAAATTTCTCCCTCCTAGAAAATATTTCGATCAAGATCAGATAGAAAATCGGAACATCTTTATTTGGCAGAAGTTGAAACTATTTTCATGAGAGTGACAAGGGTTTATGAACTTTTACTAGCAGCTAAACCTATTTGGTAGCCATTTCTTTTGTGATGTTTATGAAGTCCAAGACATACAGTCCCATTTTCCAATAGGGGGTTACTAAATCATTCACATGTTACTTCATAAACATCGCAAAAGAAATGGCTTCCAAATAGGCTCTTTAGCTGATTGTATAAGCTCGTATATCCTTGTCACTTCCATGAAAATACAGGGTGGTTCTCGAAATCTGTAACAGGCCAGAACTCTGCTCCTAGTGCACATAAATCTTTGAAACAATAAATGGCAATACCAAAGTGCATTTACGGAATCACATGGTGATGTTTCTGAAACCAGTGGCGTCTCAGGAATACCTCTACGGCGGAAAACTTCAATTTTTTTAAATAGAAACAATGTTGGATTTTGCTTTCTTTGAAACAAAAACGAAATTTCGAACAACTTTCCGATGAAACATTAATATCTTGTAACGTTTGGCAACTACAAGAGTTAATTAGTGGGTCAACAGTTAACTTATCAAGTAGCTCTTGTAACTGACGACATTTAAAAATGTTTCCTCTGAAAGTTGTTTAAAATTTCGTGTTTGTTTCAAAGGAAGCAAAATCAACCACTGTTTTTTTTTTTATTTCTACCCCCGCAACAGTATTCGCGGGACGTCCCTGTTTCCGAAAATTTCACCGTTTGATTCTGCATATCCCATTTAGTATTTCACTTTAGTTTGGAACCTTTATTTACTATTTTCTTTGAGTTACAGCATCCAAAGACCCAGAAAACCTTCTACACCATAATAATTTTGACTATCAATTATGTGTTCTAGCTGCCAAACGGTATGAGCAATGAAAAAGTGTTTCCTCTAAAAGTTGTTAAAAATTTAGTGCTTGTTTCACTGGGAGCAAAATCAACCTCTGTTGCCATTTAAAATTTTGAAGTTGCCCCCTCCCTGTAGAGGTATTCCCGAGACGCCCTGATTTCAAAAGCATCACCACGTGATTCAGCACATGCACTTTGGTATTAACATTCTTTGTTTCAAAGATTTCTGTGCGCTAGGAGCTGAGATATGGCCCTGTTACAGATTTCGAGATCCACTATATATATGTTGCCTTTTGAAATTCGTGCGTTATATTTTATCCCCCTCTGGCTAAAAAGCGTAATTCGCACACTGGATATGCGAATGGATTAACTTAACTGATCAGCCCAAAGCGCCCGCCCACCTCAATACAATTGGAATAGCGTGCCAGAGATGATTCCATTACTTCAGGAGGAATGGAAGAAAATTCAACAAAAGTTCATGAAGGTAGTGGAAAGAATACCATCAAGTTTAATGGTTGTACAGGGCCTTTTACAAGAAATGAATGAGCAAAACATCGGATCATTGTCTGTAATATACCGTTTCTGTTATTTTTTTAACGTAGATTTAGATTTGATAAATTGAGAAGAAATTGAAACAGTACCGTAGAAGAGAAATAGTTGTAGCCAATTCATGAGCTTGATTTGCAATGTTTCTTTCTGCTGGGGCATTTGCTAGGTATTGACTAATTCTACGATTTAAAAGAAGTTACCACCACACGTAAGCGTAACATGATAGTATTAAGGGAAAAATTCATTAGACATCCATAGAGACGGTGCTGCCATCTAGCGTTAGAATTTGTTGCTTTACATTAATCTTAAACATTTTTTATATCGAAAGCTGGAGAATAAACTACCAAGCATGGATTCAAGTGACGTTTTACTGTCAAAGAAAACATGAATAAGACGTAAAGCGTCCATGCTTTTTTTCCATAAGTTGTAATTTTGATGACGTCACTACCTCAAAACCTGGTGGCTTGGAACAAGACACCCAAGTGAATTATATTATTAGTGAACCCTAGACAACAGAACAGCAATAACTTCCTCTGTACGTCAATTTGCATACAGTCCTATGGTTGCCCCCCGGACAATAGGATTACTAATTATCTCGTTACTTCTTGACTTGGAATTTATCCCATTAAATCCATTCTTCAGCAACACATGATTTATCTCATCAGTGGCTGGGCTGTTGCCAGAGAAACACTTGATGAGTTGTTAAGTAACACCTATGAAAACAAAACGGAATCCCGCAAATGGTGTACTAGCCAAGTAGTTGTCGTATTCTTTGGAACAGTATCAATTGATGAATTGCAAGTCCGGCTGACCATATTCGAGATTGATCGCAAACTTGTTTCTTGTTTGTATGACCTCTAAGTATTTCTATACCGCCACTATTTTCTGTAGGCCTATGTAGTTATAGGCCTACAGTAGTTCTTACATTTTCAGCATATTCATTTTTTTTAATAACGATATTTTTGCTCCGTGTTTGTGCTTCATCATCTTTTTAATCCCATTGCCCTTCGTCTTGATCCGTGGCGCTAGTGTAAAATATTTCACTTTCAAATACTAGTACAAATTTTTACACACAACTTATACACCCATCTAGCTTTGAAAATCCGCCGGGAGACACCCTCCCTGGGGTCATTGACTACCCTTAATGACGTCATCATAATGTCCGCCATGATTTAAAACCTTGATTTGTTTAAGCGTTCTATTAACTTCATAACCAACTGTCCTATTTTGATACAATTTGTGTCATTTTAAAGCCATTTAAAACGTTCATGCAGCTTTTGTGTACAAGAAACGGTTTCTTGAGAATGCGAAAGAAGAAAAGAACTCTTTATTAAAATGGTATAATCTTCGTTTTTTTTTTTAATCCCAGCTACCTGGCCCTTGTAATTTCATTATTCTTATATTAGGCGAACCATAAAATCTGTGGAGTTCTTAATTATGTAGTCTCTATTATCTAGTCATCTCACCCGTTTCGGTTCATATATCTTTCTCAAAATCTTGCTTTCAGACCCAAGTAATTTATGCTCATCTGGCGGGGTCGTACTCTACCTTATTACTGGAAGTATTACTTTCTCTATATTTTCAATTTCAACTTTATATTTATTAATCGCGTTGTTAGGAACTTCTGGACTGAATAGAAACATGCGTTACTCGACGCAAAGCAACTTCTCATTTCTTTCGCGACTTCGCTTTTTGTGGTTACACACACTTCCAAATATTTAAATTTGTTTACCTTCTCTATGATCTCTTTAACAATTGTTATCTCCATTTCCTTAATTTTCTCTGTTCCCGTTCGTTATCATGCATTTTGTTTATATACAAGGTAACCAAAAAAGTTCTTCTCATTTTTGTCAGCTGGAGATGTGATCACTAATACGGAAATAAGCTCAGGTGCTGGAAAAGCTATCGGGGTGGGAGTGGGAGCATTGACCGTGACCAAGACAGGCATTTTCCCCTTCACAGCAGTCATAGCTCGAGTAGTGGCGACGACCAATGAAGGTGTCGAAGCATCTCATTCAGTGCTGTCTGCTTTATGCTTTTGAAATGGGCTTATTCGCAGCCGAATCAAGTCGTCAATTACATCAAGCCTTTCGGGATAATGTGAATGAAAGCACCGCAAGGATTCAAGAAATTCAAAGGGACATTTGTCTATGTGTGGCGAATCGCAAGGTTGTACTGTTCCTTGCCGACAATGTCAGGCTACATGTGGCGCGAGTGGCCATGAATACCATGCAGCGTCCTGGATGGGAAACATTGTGCTATCCACCATACTCCCCGTACCTTGCGCCAACAGATTAATCAATTCCACTCTCTGGACAACCATCTTCGTAGGAAATCCTTCGCTAATGAGGAAGACTAGCGGCAGGCACTCACAGCCTTCCTTGCGTGCCTCCCCCCCCCCCCCCGTCCCCAGTATTACAGCCAAGTCACTTCTCACCTGCAGAACTTTGGAAAAGGGTGCTGGATGCCGTTGAGGATTACTTTGAGAACTAACGGTGATATTTTCTCTGTACTTTTCTGTTATCAAAAAACGACAAGAGCTTTTTGGTTTGTTAACTTACAAAAATAACACTAAAACGAAATGTAAAAAACTGACTACAAAATCTGTATGAAGTTGATAAAACTAGTTTACTTCAATCTAGAACATTGACCTTCAAAAGTACAAAGCAAATTGCAACTTAAAGCAGATTTTACACATCGACACCTTGTATACACCTGTTTGCATTTACAGACTATTCATTCCTGTAATTTTTCCATCGTTATATCAGGGTTTGAAGACCAAAGTGGCCCATAAATATCTCCATTTTTGCTACCATTCCCACTCACATGGATCTTGGCGCTCTACTTCACGTTGCAGATAATTTTTCCACACAACACTGCAGCAATGTCCTCTTCAGAAGGTGAGAAAGGACATCATATGTGGATGCGGATGGTATATTCTCTATCAACACGTTAAACTAACTCAGGAGAATACGCCTTGCCTCATTGACAGTATCTGCAGAGAATGAAGTACGAAAAAATGCTGAAGAATCAAAAAGGAATCGTTCATCTTGCGAGATATCACAAGTCATGTTAGAGTACAGCGAGAAAACTTGATCTGCTTTACTAAAACACATACATGCTTTCCAGGCGCTTATTTTATCGATTCCTCCAAAATTGGACACGATATCTGCTCCTATAAAAGTGTGGAATAGCGGTAGGGCATCTGAAACACAGAACGAAATTTTCATCTGTAGTTCCTGAAGCAACATGCACGCCAGTGCATGCAGCCAAGTTCTGCGAGTCGCAAAACATTAGCACTGGCAGAAGCATGTTACACAGGAACAAGTTTCTGGCGAAATCGGCGATTTCGAGGCCCCGCAAGAAAAAAGATAAGAATATGAGCTTTCGAAGTTAGGGTCATATGGCAAATATGTGCAGGTGTGCAATGTTCGTAGCTTGAAGTATATTCGAGTAGTGGACACTCATGAAATCTGCGTATTTTAGGCTAACTGATTCAGTCAGTCAGTCACTCATTCACCCACTGGTTCATCACATTGTTTAGGGCAGGGTTTCTGAACCTGGGAATCGCGACCCCCAGATGGGTCGCGGTATATGTGCATAGTGGTCGCGAAGAGAGGTGGAATTATAAATTTGACTACTATTTTGTAGGTTAAAAGTAATTAACTTGAAAGAAAGTATTTTATTTTGCTTACAGTTTTATTATTAATAAAGGTAATGTAGCTTGTTGAATAGTTTTTGGATAATATAATTGGAATATTTATTATAAAATACAGGAAATAAACTGTCGTTTTGACATGAAAGGGAGAAAGCAAACATACACAAAGTAAAATAATTGTGGCTCACCGGCTAGAAGTTATGGTAAAAGTGGGTCGCGGGATGAAAAAGGTTGAGAAACTCCGGTTTAGGGCGTTCGGAATAAGCTAGGAACATGAAATTTGGCACGAAGGTGGAGAATGATAAGTCGGTAAAGGGAAGATTTTGATATTTTGAGAAAGTCACCTCCTTGGATTCAAAATCACCGCCAAATGTAAAATTTCATAGAATACACAGCCTAAACGGCTTGAGCTAGAAAATTGAAATTTAGTATGACGGTACATCATCATTAGTAGGTTACGAAAATATTACAAAATGTTTCCAAATGGATCCAATGGCGGTCCTCAAAAATCAATTTTCTACAATGTTTGAGCTAGAGATACGAAATTTGGCAAGAAGGTGTATTATCAAGAGTAGTTTAGGAAAATATTACAACATTTTGAAAAAGTCGCCATCTTAGATTCAAAATGGCCGCCCAGAAACATTTTCCACACCGATCGAGCTAGAGAAATAATATTTGGTATGAAGGTATACCATCGCGATTAGGTCGCGACAATATAAGAAAACGTTAAAAATGTTGCCTTTTAAAATCCAAAATGACCGCCCAAAACCTATGTTTCAAACCACTGAAGCTAGATAAACTTCGGTAAACTTGATTTTTATATGGGCCAGTCTAGTAACTGTGGACTTCGGCTCGTCACTATTCGCCTTTAGATTTTAAAATCCACACCCATGCCCCTGCCGAGACTCGAACCCAGGACCTTCGAGCCGATGGCCTACCGCCGCAGACCACTCGGTCACCCGGCCGGCCACTGAAGCTAGAGAAACGAAATTTGGTACGAACGTGTACCATCACGAGTAGCTTACAATAAATGAGGCAAACCTCCCTTATGGGGTATGGGGAAGATCTGCACCATGGGAGCGCAGACCCTCGGAGGGTCTGGTTACGATAAAGGGGCGTAGCCCCTCAAAACTCCTCAAGTTGGGAACGCAGCCCGTAACGGGAATCTGGGGGTAGCGTCTCCAGGGAAGCGAAGCAAGTATATATATATATATATATTATATACGTACAAAAAGTTGGAAAACCGAGCAAAAGGACCAGAGGTGGAAAAAGGTCAGCCCTAAATGGTGGTGAAATGGAGGATGGATGAGCTAAGTTCCTTAGCGACAACATGTAAGAGGAACACTGGAAGTTGGCGCGAGGTGGTAAGGTTCATGATCTTCAAGCCATAAGGCTGGTGGCTGCTCTAAACCCACCACGTCCACCACCACCTCGAACATCATAAGATCATGAATACATAAGTTCATCTTGGCTGAACTTTTTGCATCTCTGGTGTTTTTGTTCGGATAGGTGTATCCTGAAGATGTAGAAGAAACATGAGTTTGGAACCGTTCGGAGATGAAAGATATGGAGTTTCGTGGCGCTGGTCAGAAGTGATCAACATTTCAGGCCTTGAATCTTCTCAAACTCCAGAATCATTCGTGCTACTTCAGGGCCGGCGCTTATTCTGTTTTGTAACTTCACAAGCATTAATGTTTTTCTCTCGATATTATCTCGATGTTCGGAATATGTTCAATAGATGGTATACGGTGGTTCTTATGGTACAGATCTCGAGATCGCAACTGTGTGTTTCTGATTTCTTTAAATATATTTATAGCCTTTAGGCATCTGTGGCTCAGGACGGAATACGATAGTGGAAATGATGTGGAAAGTAGTCGCCCAGACCGTAAGTTGAAAGTACATTTCCGGCATTTGCCCGGTGTGACTGACGAAAAAATCTGGAAAACCTCAATCAGGATGACAAGCCGTTGATATCGAACACAGTCTCCACACCCGAATGCGAAGTGAACACTACTAATTGAGCTAGTTCGTTTATGAGCATGTTCATCATTAGCCAAGTAATAAAGGGAAACATAGGATTCTGTTCATAACAGGACAAAAACTGTTACTACTACACTAAAACTGCAGAAGGCATTTTCTCAGAAGTATTTCATTATATTTAAAATTAAATAAATTTTATTAAAAGTGGGTAACTGGGTATGGAGTTATGAACGTTGAAAGAAATTAAGATCTCAAGTCAGGGCATCAATTTTGATGACTTTTTCAAGAGGGTCAATGACCTCAGGGAATTTTGGCGGATTTTTAAAGCCAGGTTGGTGCATAATCTGTGTTTAAATTTAGGTACTGGTGGCTAGAAGTTAAATATTTTAGACCATTAGGTCACTTACAGCCTAAAATATTTCACTTACGGCTTCCAGTACCAAATTCGCGATCTCGAAAATCTACTAGTAAAGAACATATACTTTTAGCACAAAGACATACATAAAAACACATGGGTATCTCCGGATGGCAAAATTCTCTACCAGATCGATCATGTATTAGTAGATAGACGAAGACACACCAACATAATGGATGTTAGGTCTTACAGAGGAGCGGAAGGTGACAACGACCATCAGTAAGTGATCACAAAAGTGAGGGAAAAGTTATGCATCGCGAGCAGAGAAGCAAAGGATCAAAATAACTAAAATTAGAAGTTAAACGATTAGATAATCCTAGCGCAAGAGCACATTACCAACTCAAAATCTTATAGGCTCGAAATCTTAAGGTGCAGTTTCGTTTGTGCGAAGGTTGCATGCTATGATTGTAAGCAAGTTCTGCGTGCATCACTGCACTGACACGTTAAAGGGAAATCAGTAGAGTCGGTTTGGTTTGTGCATCGGACGCATAATGTCCACATGCAACTGTTACAACGATTACTCGGAGACCAGTCAAGCTGCACCAGTCACATGCGTTGCAGAGTATTCTGCAGTTTACAGAACTGTTTTCTTTGAATTCGTGGTTTCTTTGAATTTGGAAATATTTTGTACCAAATATAAACTTCATCAGAGACGAGGATTGAAAGTTACGTCCAGAATTGGACGAAAATGCTATGAAATTGTTGGTAAAACCAGAAAAAAAGAGAATACATGCAAATATAAGTTTGGTGTTCAATAGATGGCAACAGAGTATTGCAGGCAATTTGATGTAACACTATTGACTTATATTGAATGATAGTTGAGTTTAATTTAAAATGCTGCTTATATTATTATTATTATTATTATTATTATTAATCTTATTATTATTATTATTATTATTATAGTTGTTTGTAATAATGTCTAAAATTCTGATACTTTAAGAAATATCGTTTGCAGAAAGATCTTAAACTTATAATGCACGAAAAGTAAATCATATAAATGCATAGAGCAGGCGTCGCGTGAGCGCCAAACGCATTAACGAAACTACCCCACTGTATGTTTCGGTCGTACGCGTTCGCTGAATACGGTGATTGCATACGACCATCGCCAAAATGAAACTGCACCTTTAGCAGACTCTAGTAGTAGTAAAGATAACATTAATAATGAAATTGATGTAAGTAAAGTGTGGAAGGCAATTCATGGTACAGTGTAGGATTGCAGGTAGGTGAGAAGAAACATCAGAAAAACAAACCTTGATTTGATGAAGACTGCTTTAAGCTTCATGAGGAACACGAAAAAAAAAAACAAGGCAACGTTGGATAAGTAATAAAAGCGACGCAAATGCAAACCACTATAATAACGCGAAACGTAACGCCACACGGGAGTTTAGAAACAAAAAACGAGAATATCTGACGCAGATCAGGAGATAGAAGAAAGCTGCAAGACAAATAACATACAAGATCTGTACAAAGAGATAAACTCGTTAAGGAAATGTTACCAACTTAGATTAGGGATGATTAGAAATGAGCGCAGAGATCTTCAAGGGGATCCAACTAAAATTATCGATGTGTGGAAAAGTTATTTCAAAAAACTTCTTAATGCACACAACGGAGAACAAACAGAGAAATTTAAAGTCTATACAGCAGAACTGTGAATACACGAACCTAGCGAGATCGAAGTCGAAATGTCGATAAAGAAATCTAAAAAAACAATAGAATCACTGGTAATAGACAGTATTCCAGCAGAATTAATTAAAGCTGGAGGAACGGCACTAATCAAGGAACTACATAAATTTATAAATGCTACATGGAGAAAGGAGGAGCTTCCAAAGGAACGGAAAACCTCAAGAATAGTTCCAGTTTATAAAAAAGATGACAAATCGGACTGTAATAATTACCGAGGAATCTCGTTACCCCCAAAATGTTATGAAGTATTGAGTATATACTGCTAACTCGCCTAAGTGTATACGTAGATGAAATAATTGGAGATCACCAATGTTGATTTAGAACAAATTTTGGAGAAGAAATGGGAATGGAAGATTGTTCACCAGCTGTTCATTGATTTCCAGAAAGCTTATGTCTCTATCAAAGAGGAAAAGTTACACAGTATCCTTGAACGATTAGGAATTCCGAGAAAACTGGTTCGACTAGTGAGGATATACTCAGCGACCCCATAATCAGAGTACGGATAGGTAATAATATGTCAGATAGCTTCAAGATTCACAACGGATTGAAACAAGGTTATGCCTTGCCATCACTAGAATATGCGATTTTAAAATAAAAGAGGACAAAAAGGGACTAACGATGAATGGCTTGAATCAACTGTTCGTATACGCTGATGTTGTAGATTTAATAGGGGAAGATATGGAGGCATTACAAAGTAAGACTGATGTCTTAGTAGAAGCTTGCGATGAGATAGGTCTACAGGTACTGAGTGATACTGCTCCACTGATCGAGTAAAGCTTATGAGTAAGAATGGTAATAAACGAAGACTGTTTTCACTTCATAAGCGTAATATTTCATGGGAAGGAAGGAAGAACGAAACCAAAAGAGAATGACAGAAAGAAAGGAAAGAAAAAGAGAGGGAAAATGAAAGAACGTCAGATGGAAAGGAAGAAAAGAAAAAGAAGCAAACAAGAAAAAGGAAATGAAAAGTAAAGAAAAAGAAGGAAAATCAAGAGAAGAATGAAACTAATAAAGACAAGAAGAAATGAAGAAAAGAACGAAATTTAGTAAGGAAAAATGGAAGGAAGAAAATGAAAGAAAAAACAAGAAAGAGAAAAACGAAAGTGAAGGAATAAAGAGAAAAAGAATGAAAGATACAAACATAGAGGAATGAGGGAGAAAAGTAAAGAAGAAAGAAAAATAAATATAAATAAAGAAGAAAATAGGGAAGAAAGAAAGGAAGGAAAAGGAAAGATATAAAGGAAGAAAAATTAATGGGAGGGAGAAAGGAAGGAAAGAGAATGATATAAAAAAGAAGTAAGCAAAGAAAAGGAAAATAAAGATAGAAATTTAGGAAGAGAGAAAGAAAGAAGAAAAGAAAGAAAGAGGGAAGGATGTGTGGGAGAGTAACATGATGTTGTATTTGTTGAATTATCGTTATTGTTGGCAGAACGAACATAACTTTCTTTCGGTCGCATAAAGAACAGAAAATTATTCGTTTCATCGTGATTTGTTAGTTGTAGAAAGAATTCGTGGAATACACTACGAGATCCAAATTTTACGAAAGGGGCAACGGATGAGTTTAAAGCCATCAAAAGTCACGTCATATTGTAATAGCCCGAAAGCTTACATTTTATATTCAAATTAATGGTGAGAAGTTGATGAATGTGCAACGCACTTACACAGCTTTCATCCTTTTACAACTTTTCGTTTCATACAAGAAGAAAATCTGCGTGTCAGAATCGTAATGATATATTTCGAACTAAGCAGGGAAGACATTTAGTTCCTCCGAAATTCTTTTTCTTCACGCAAGCATAATTACTATGTTACATAACATCTCTTAGCTATGTGAAAGTTGACCCTGTTGAGTAGATATAACATCGTTCATGCGTTTATTGACATTAAAGTGTGATGCATATGAACATTATAGAAATAGACATTAGCTCATCGTATCCAATTTTATTTCTTTTTTAAGACGTTTAAAATATATTAGAAAACATTTGCTTTAAGCCGGTTACACTTACGAAATACAGAAAATTAATGTCAGAAATAACAGTTCAATATTCATATTCAGGTTGATTTAACATTAAGCGGGTCAGGGAGAGAGGAAACTAGCCCCACAAATAATTAAAGTGGGTTTCCTATTTCCTTGCAGTCATTTTACATTTACCTGCAATCAGTTGTAGTAATTCATGTCCTACGACAACGAAAAAAGTCATTCATTAGGGTGCCAAAGTATGTCAGATGGCTGGAAGCACTTGCGCCTAGCAAGTCAATGCTCTATACAATAATAATGAGGTAAAGTTGGTGCAAGAGCAAGTGGGCCTCCCAATAAAATGATAGAATTCTAGTTTCTTTTCGTGTAGAATAAGCTAATTGTTGTTTCCAAAGAATCGAAGTGTTAAACCATGAGTTAAATAATAACACTCGATTGTAAAGACGTAGATCTAGGTTAGACCATGGTTTAGGCTAAGCTTGTACATTTGAAAATTGATGTTTAAGCCTAAACCTAACTTAGACTAACAAGACTAAACTTCGTCTTTGCAATCGGCCTTAAGTCTCTCCATCTTCACCAGACTAAAGCAAATGTAGACAATTTATAGTAAGTACTCATTGAGCACATATCAACTGAAGACAAATTTTATTTAGTATGGATATTCAATTATGGGCCAGTGAACTGTTTGTAGGTTACTAACCCATTCTTCCACTCTAAAGAGTTTGTTATCAAGGAGATCTTTTTATGACAGGTGGATTTCTTTCTCCTTCAGTTAATTTTAATCCTAATTAGTGGTATAGAAATGAAGAACAAGATAGATAATTCAATATTCATGATGTTCCGAAACGGAAATATAAAAAAACTTCATTATTGATTTTGTTTCCGTTATAACCACCCATTGTAATATTCCAAAGTTGTTTCTATGACTACAGGGAAATAGTACACAAGCCTCAATTAGTGCGGGTTAGATTCCTCTCTCACTGACTTCCTTAATTTCCGAGAACTGAAATTTCGTAGAGTGGAAAATTTCGAGAAATGAAAATTAGAACTTTTTAAGTAATGAAACTTTTCAGCTACCACAAACTCTGTGTCTTATTAAGTACAAAACCTACAGTACTTGCCTAAAAAACCCATAATAATTCACAGACCTGTAGCTAGACAAATTTTAAGAGAGCGGTGGGCGGGGAGGCACAAGGCTAATGACAATGCATTTTCATCTATCTATTTCTCCACAGATTATATACAGGGTTTAAGCAGTACTAAGGATTTAGGCTGAAACAAAAGAAAAACAATTTTGAAACATTTTAGATGAAGAACCATAAAAGAGACTGATTCGAGCAAAACGAATGTCTTTTTTTTTTATTATTATTATTTAAGAAAACAAGTATCTCCGTTATAAAACGTGGAGACCATAGGACAGATTCTGACCTCACTCTTGAAATTGTCATCAACAAAATACGTAACATTCACCTAAATTTGTCAATTTAGCAAAATCACTGTCGATAAAGTTTAATCAGCAATTCGGATCATCTCACTAATATAACTCGTCACATCAGGAACGAAGCTTAGAGAACAAAGTTAATGTTTGTAATTGTTATAGTATATTATGCAAATGATTTGTTTTTAAATCATGAAAAAAGGAAATGTGTTCCTTACTGGACCCATAGAACACAATAACAAAGATCCACACTGCTGCAATTTCATATTACTGAAAACTCTTCGAAGCACGATAGAAAGCGACTACAGGAAGAGAATTTAGCGTTAAAGAAGTGGTGGGTTAGGTTTATGCAATATCGGATCTAATGTTATTAAGCCAAACACGAGAAAGTTATATGACATTTTTCGAGTTTCATAAAAAGGAAAAAAAATAAATAATCAGAAGACATAAACCCAACAGAATTCTAGCACAATGTTCTTTATAATTATTACTAACAAAATAAATATTTTTATCTGAACGATATTCGATTTCAAGGACCTCATGATATGTACGTTATGTAATGTTTAATATATATGATGATATATAGATGATATATGAAGATGAATGTTTCTTAAATTCACAAGTGATATCGATGTTCGATATGAAAATTCAGAAATTGCACAAGCTTAAATGCTAGAACAGCACCGATTGTACATCCCCATAGATAAGCTCTTTCGCTCATTGCCTTGTTATAACGTGGACCGAGTTCGATTGTTTGTAGGGCGACACATTGACATACATACTTGTTCGGTATCTATTTTAAACTGTAGGTCTCATTCTTTGAACGAAATGTCTATCCGATCGAAGGCAGTACTAATTGACATCTTTTCACTTTCCGTTGGGATCTTTGAGTCAAAAATCTGCTTCTTTGTGGAGCACCACTCATCACCATTAGAAAACAACAAAGCTTCCACACCAGCGTCTGAAGTGACGTGAAACACTGATATTCAAATTCACTATTTCTGGGTTCGTGATGCACGCTCTCTTTCTAGATTTTTCATTTAAGTGTTTATGATGCAACAGTGAAAGTGTGACGTATTGTTTTTATAAAGTTGAATTTGAAAAATAACCAATATTTTCGTATTATTTTTCTAATACATTTGGACTAAGTTTTTCGAGTCGAACCTTTATATTTTCTTTAAATTATAAGTCTGTGTATAGATATAATAAAACGAAACATGGTACACATTGTCATTATAATGTCAATGTAATTAAACACATTGTTTCTCGTACAATATAGCATAAATAAACATAAGAATTTGATATGTAGCACAGAGAAACGTATGCTGTGAAATTAGTGTACTCGTCAAGTATTGGCAGTTTTTGTACTTAAGTTTGCTGTTATGCAACTCATATCTTAACTTCTGCACGCACAAATATGTAATTATAAAATAGCCGCAGAGCACGCTTTCATAGAGATAGGTAATGAATTTCCGTTATATAAGTCTTTTATCGGTCATTTTTTTGAAAAGAGGTATAGTTTTTTTCTCGTCTCTTCGTAACATGTTATTAAGTTTTTAGAGGTTGCTTCACACTTTAATGGAGCAAGAAAGAACATTTAAAATTGCTTGCTGGAATACACTCTCGAAAGGTTTGCGTGCGTGCAAAAAAGAAAAGCTTCTGCACATAACGTGTTACAGTACCTTTGTCCATCTATAATAAGTCGTTAAAGTTTCTAAACAACAACAACAAAAAAGAATACATAAGGAGAGATGAAGAATTCAATAACGTTCAATAGTGTATACGAAATTAGAGAGTGGATTAACTTATATTTCACCAAAACAATCATTGGATACGGAAAAACCTTACGAGCAAACTTTTTTTTTTGTAAGAGGAAACTTCCTTTATATACAGGGTCCGACAGGGAGGCATGGTGCTTTTGAAAAGACTGTCATTCGCGCTGCGGTGCCCGAATATGAACTAGAATGGTTGAATGTACTCGTTGCCACAGGCCATTTCTGTGGCAATGGAGCCTTTGTCTGTAGCGCATCACGTGTTTGTTTAAACCCCTTTATCGAAACGGGGTGTTCTATAGTGGGGATGTCGAGTGGCCTCCTTGGCCACCAGAACTCTCACCTTGTGACTATTTTCATGACGTTACCTACAAAGTAAAGCCTACATAGAAACCACGTACTCTTGAAAACCTTTCCGATACCACAATGCGAGAAATTCAAAGGGTTCCGCGTACCATGCTTATAAGGTTTATGGACAATTCCACAAGTCCTCTACAAGAATGCCTCGACAAAAATATACGCCACCTAACTGAGTGATTTTTCGTAGCTAACAATGAGTTTTAAAAAATTATTTTTCAATATGTAACCCCAAATAGCAATGTAACATTAATGGATAATAACAATAAATTTTAAAATCGTTTAGAAATAAGTGTGTGACAGTCTTTTTAAAAGCACCATACCTCCCTGCCGGACCCTGCATTATCTATAATTTGTCAGCTACGATGGCCACTGTTTACAGGACCAATATTAGATCAACATTCAATAACGTCGTCTATCGCCAATAATAAGAAACCTAGTAACTGTAGGACATTGAAAACTAAGAGTAGAATCATAGAAGTTCATTTTTATCATACCTTCCCTTTGAGAGCTACCATGATTAACAGAGCTCAAATTTAAATTATCTACTGTAGCTCTCAAACGGCAAGGATAATCAAACTGTTTGTTCTACACATTTTCTTTTCAACAAAAGGGAAAATAATTACAGCTCAATATTATTGAGCTGAATTTCCCTTCGATTTCTTGATTTCATTTTTTCTTCTTTTTAGTTTAAACTGTATTAATTACTGCGTATATTATGGACGCAACAAGCAACATTAGAATTCTGTACGTAAACATTGTTTTTCATAACTAGAATTTCGGTTATTATACTCTACATGAGCGTCCGAAATGTGTATTACTACTCACTAGATGGCTAATGTGTGTAATGACATGTGTATAAAGGCCATGTACACGGACATAACTATTAGCATCTATATCCCAATATATAATTTACTGATCCTAAAAGTTTAATGTCAATATCTTTATTGGTTCAAAAGTTAATATTTTTATATTTCAGATCGTAAATTTACGAAGAATGTTATGCGATGTGTAAACCTATTGCATACGTTTCTGTACAACTCAGTCTGGATCGAGACGATAAAAAAGACAGTATGTCC
>JAGDQP010031370.1:0-21979 GCA_022664845.1 Lepisma saccharinum
GAGATCACATAGAGAAATCTGGCTGGGGATTAATTATAATTCACATTCGAATAAGGACGAAGTAGGATTAGTGTATCCTGTGTGGCCTTGAGGGAAAACTTAAGCAACAAAAAAAGCAGATACAAGACACAATCACAGCTAAAATTTGAAAGAGAAGGGGAATGTCGTTATTCTGTATACACAAGAACATCAATCAGGTAACAGTGTTGCAGAAGGTAACAAAGGAAGTCGAATACACTGTTCCTATTTCTTAAATTCTAGCATAAACAATTACGACATTTTAGTTGTAAAGAACCGCAAAGTCAACTCTATGGTCTAACTCCGCATATCAATAAGATTCATGAGAAATACAGACATGCAAACAAACAGTAACGTTCACATGTAATTATGTTTCAAGATACAGCGTTACATTTGCGGGTAGCAATCTTAATCGACAACAGGGTTCCATTGCACTACCAGGTATCAGGGATATCTACCTGTAATACCATAAAACCTAATGATGATTTCAGCGAGTAAACTGAACTAAGTCAAAGAAACTAAGTAGACATCTCACGAAACATTGTTTCAAACAGAAATACGACAGCCTATTATGATCAGCTGATGGTTGTCAACCGCCTCACGCAAGGATTCACTGATAATTTTCCCAATCAGTATCTTTTAGAGAAGTCTTTTACACCTGGTCAAGTACAGAGGACTACTGGCCAAGATAATCCGTCAGTGGTTCCCGAACTAATACTTCAAACTAACAAAGATCTCAAGTTCGATGCGAACCAGCGCTTTCGTGAAGAGTAAAGTGTACAGACAAGAGTAAAGTTTACAGACCTTATCACCGCTCTCATACACTTTCTCACGGAAGATATCCATATTTCTCACATGCATGTTGGCGGCTTTCACAGATGATACTACCTTCTTCGCTACATATCATCAACTACGTCCACATTGCTCTAACAACTTAAGCAAATAATATTGTATCTTCTACAACAGTTAGTCCACTGGAGAATCAATTACCATCCTTCCTCCTGCTGCTCAACCAGCTCATACACTACCACCGCCAATAAGACAAATACTTATGCGTCGACCTTGTCTTTAGATGGCACATCAACATGGTGAAGAGGATGAAACAGCAAGTTACGGCTCTTTCCTCATTATTCCGAAAGTTGGCTCTACACTATATGGTACCACATGATTTCACATTTATACTAGTCTGATTCTAGTCACGATAGCTTACACCTGCCCTATATATCCTGTACCTAATGTACTATACTGATATTCGCGTAGTGTGACTGAGCGTCAGTGAGATGACTGCTGAGGTCCGAATTCGATCTCGTTTATGGAAACTATCCATTGTTCATTCAGTGTATGCTTGAATAATTTGTTATATATTACAATGGTAATAAACACAACAAAATCATTAGCTGATGATAGTTGGTTCTCGTGCTCATTCAGAAGAAAAAAGATGCTTTCTTCTTCTTTCTTCTTCTCCATTTTTGATCTACACAAGTGGCAGTGCTGATTTGTCATCAAAAAAAAATTTTTTTTCTTTCACTATAATCGATTCGTCTCAATATTTGCAGCGAACTATTAGTAAAATTTAAGGAAATACTCTCACAGGTTTCTGGGCATGCAACACTACCAAAATGTAGTTTTCACAATTTTAAGAGGTTGTGGCAGTAGGAACAAAGATAATGTAACATACAGATAGATCCATGTTCTGCAAAAGTCCAGATACATCTTTGAACGCAGTGCACCTGAAATTTAAGGGTGCATTACCATTGTAATAAGCAAGAAACCAAGGTACTGAATAGAACTAATTCTATCCTTAACGCGATTTGTAACGACTCATATGGACTTTAAGATACTTTGGATTACAAGATATTAGAATTAACGCCAAAACTTCCGAGTTTCTAGATCCACAGAAGTTTTCAAGCCGTATTTAAGTAACACATCACATCCAAAATACTTTGAGTGTATCTCCTTAACTATAGCCGAATTAGTTCAGTTCAGAGTTTTAGAAATTGTTTCTTTTTTCTGTTTTTGCTCTCGGAGCCAAAAATTACTATCATGGAGTTGAGCGAACAAAGTTCTTTAGGATCGACATCTATATGCCTCTTTGACGCCTCCCAATAGAGTTGTCATCTCAAAATTCTCTAATACACACCCCTAACTTAAATTCTTTTTACGGTTATAAGACGATAGAAACCCTGGAGATTATTACTTATATCCTCTCAATTTTGCCTCTACGCCACCCCAAAACTGAAAATCCTAGTAGAATCCCTGAAGATCTCCGAAGTGGTGATAGCCACAGATGCCAAATTTGATGAGACCATGAACGTCATAATGAATTCTGCAATTATATTTTAGCCACCTGCTGAACTACGTACTATATGAGGTGAGATGAAAAACTGTTGTACTCAAGGTAATCTTCGATAGTTGATGGAAACGAACCCAGGTCTCCGACTACCAATTCAACATTCTAAAGAGTAAGTAAATTTCCCAACTGGAAACGGATGATTTAGTAATTGAATTCAAACATCGGTCATGTCCTTCCTTGTCTTCGATGTTCATTTTTCACTATGATTATTGAGACGCTCAAGTCGCTTCTGAAAAAAAAAAAGTTTCAAGATCAATCACCGCTCCATTATGGAGCTGCATCACTATTATCAACTCGCTCACCTGAATCACACAGCAAAGATTTATAGGTATATAGGTTTTCATTAAACATTTCTCGGTGTTCCAGGGCGACTACCACTTTTCTATGTTAAATCAACACAACAAATGGTGTTGTTTCAGCACAATGGTGTTGTTTGTTATCAATGCTTATTCAACAAAATGGAGGGTGTCACAGTAGCACTATGACATTGTTGTATCAATATGACTCACCTAATTTAACACAGTTTGTTGTGTTGATTTAACACAAAAAATGGTGCTCGCCCTGGGACACCACCGAAAAGTGTTGAATCAACACCGCTATTGTTTGCTGTGTACTTCTACTGTTCAGTAAGCTTTCCTAATTCTATGATAACTCTCTCAGTCTTTGGTCTTTTCCTCCAATTGTTAGACATATGATATACCGTACTATGACCAGAAGTGAACACTTGGTCCGCAAATAAAATTGTATCCCACTTTTTTTATTGAAATTCTATAATCATTTTCTATTCAATTGCATTTATTATGCGAAGGGTCTGGCGGACGGAAAGACGAATAGAATAGAAGTATCGAACATTTCGTATAATTTGGGAAAATTCTGCAGGAGAAAAATGAAAGTTATAATAAACTATATAAAGAGAAAATGTTAACTTTGATAACTCTATTTTTTTTTTTCTTAAAAAAAAGTTTTAAGTAAGATAAACTAAGGGAATTATGAAATCATTTCGAATTTTTTAAGTTTTTGAAAAAAATATAAAAAGGAATATATTGGCAATCCTATCACGTAGACGTCAGAGCAAGTTAAAAGTAATGAAGAAGAATGAAAAGTCCGGTCAGCGTAGTTCTTAGCACTAACCACCATCTTTCATTGATTTAACGATTAACAAAGCCTTTTACGCTTCATCGATTTCCAGTAATTTTTATAAAGTTTCTCTAAGTTTTTTTTCTCTTTTTTCTCTTATTATTTCATTTTTATTGGTCTTTCTTAAAGGATTGGAAAAATTGTTAAGTTTAATGAACAAGGGGGAACGAAAGTGAAATAATGGTTATTGTCAATATTACAACTTCAATCTTAAAGGTAATATAGTCACGTGTAGTTAATTTATTGAAATTAACGAACCACAAGCATGTGTGCCTGTTCGTTCGATATCGCAAGAGTTATACACAGATGCCGACAGCCGTGCTAAACATTAATTCATTCATATTGTTTATTGAGTGTAAATATTTGAAAGATATTATTTAACTATACGTCATCTCTGTCATTATTTAGTTTATTAAGATCATTAGGTTTAAATTTTCTTTTCTGGGCTGAACTAGCAACTTTTGGTTTAAACGATGACATTTCTCAGCGATCACTCTTTCCGGGGCAAGATCGGAAAGTTAGTAACAAGGGCCTTAGTTGAAGAATCATCCCGACAGTCGTTTGGCAAAACACAGGAAAAACAGTCAGTATAGCCGGCAGAGAAGCTCAAACCTAGTCTAGAACGCATTGGTACAATTAAAGTTAACATTCATATCAGTATAAGGAGACTTTTCAACCTATTTCTTTTTTTGAGCATGGGAGAATGTTCCTGGTGGGTGAACGGTAACGCTCGTTGCCTTTTGATCAAAGGGTTCTGGGGTCCTTACCCAGTGGTAACACAAGTTAAAGAAGTTTAACTTGAAGGTCACATGCTTATGTCGTCACGTTCATCGGACTGAAAGCAATGGCAAACTACAATCGGTTCACCTTGCCCAGGGCCCTTCAGGTCGTATAGGTGAAGTGAGATCCATCATCATAATTATAAGAGAGGTCTAGAAGCTAAAGGATACAAGTGACATTGACGAATACAAGATATTTCTAGGTTATCTTTCATTATATAACCCGAAATATATGTGACACCGAATTGTCATATTTTGAACAAAAAAAAAAAACTTTCGACATGAATATGTCCATATACAAAATATGACAAATTTGTGTCACATATATTTTGGGTTATATATAAAAGATTACCTTAACTTTTTTATTTGTCAGTGTCATTTGTCTTCTAAAGTCGACATAGATAATTCACATTTCAACATATTGAGAATGGATAGGATATTGCTTACGCATGGTCTAAATTTTCCTATGTTCTCTTCTAATCATTTTGATTTTATAGTTCTCTCTCTCTCTTTCTTTCTGTCTCGCATAAGAAACGCACATATATTAAATAATTCACATTCACATTCATGCTACCTTCAAGAATTAAATTTAAAATAAATTGTCAACTAAAATGAAGTCAACCCATCTTAATCTTTGGTTGTGAGTTCAAATTTCACAGTCTGCTATCCTGAAGGAGGTTAATATTATTATTATTTTCTTCCAAGCCAGGAGAAATATAAAATATTGTGCCTTTCAACTCAACGCCCATGTTTCAAATACTTGCTGGATAGCGGTGGCTCAATGATAGAGCGCTCACCTCCGGTGCTTGGTGTCGTTGGTTCGATGTCATGTGGGCTTTGTGGTGGACAAACACCGTCTGCGTGGCTTTTCTTGAGGTCTTACCGTTTCGTACCACTTTCTTCACTCCACCAATCATGCCATCATCATCCATCCGACCTGAGCTAAAGTTGCCTAATTACCTTAACGTTAACTTCAAAATCAAGTACTGATACTTGTTATTTCGCATCTGTGCCCTCGTGGTATAGTGACGACAGTCGCTGACAACGGTTCTGTAGAATTGGAAAAGTGTCTGAACTTGCATTCAGGAATTTTTCTCAAGGGTTTTGGTGAGTCACACCCAGACAAATGCAGGGATGACACCCACTATACTGGGATCCCTCATCCTTTCCCCACAATTTGAACTCACTGAGGGACGTTACCTGTCAGATGAGTTTGAATCATATATTCCAGTAGAACCGAAAAATTACAGTAAATTAAATAAAATACCTATCAGAATATATTTATCGTTTTATTATTATTTGTATCTAAGAAACTGAGCAGAATTTTACTTACATCTGCTGTTACGCATTTAATGCTTTGCTTTATTTGATGTCTGGACAACCCTGTCTGTTTCCTAATGTCAAAGAGTCCGCAGGTTTCATTATATATATAGCGAGAGAGAGAGAGAAAAAAAAGAGAGAGAGAGAGAGAGGTCTACTTCTAAAACATCTGGGATGATTTGAAGAGACAACAACATTAGATTAAACGTTGACTCTAGTAGCCTCTCTCTAAATCAGTGCTTCAGACAAGAATCGATCTAATGTCACTTGGCTTTAAAAGCTAGGAAATACTACACCGTTTGGAGACTCGATTGATTGTTTGGTATTGTGTTACTCTAAAAGTAATTTCAGTTTATTTTTACTCTTTTTTTTCCTTTCCTTCCCTTTACTTCGAAGAAGGAAAATAGAGACTTCTTAAATAGCTTCCCTTCATGGTCTGTGTACATTATCACTTTTTATAGATCTCCTAGTTCAAAGAAAGGGAGTTTTACGAAAAAAAAAGAAAAAGATCCAGGACACGGCTTATTACATCTGTAAGTTTTCTTTCTTAATGACCAACCAAGGAGGTTAAATTTTTTTTTTTGAAGAAAAACAGAGAAGTGTATTTTTGACATGGCGTGATGTTCATATTTTAATGTATTTTTCCTTGTCTCTCTAGGTCTTCAAGTTGGAGGTAAGAAAAAAAAAACAACAGAGTAGTTTCCGGTGAAGAACGATTATGTTGCCATCTGTCGTTGGTTCTACATAACTAAATTATCTTATAATTGCATGTGACTTGAGAAAACTTAGTTTTCCTCCGTTCTTGACGAAAATCTCGTTGTGCAGACGTCAATCAGACCTTCATGAGTTTTTTTTTGTTTTGTTTTCTGATGAGTAATTTTCCTTTTCTCAATTTTTTGGTCGTAACAAATAAAAAAAATATTCAGCTTGATGTCATTATCGCTGAGTGTTATTCTTTATTATAACTCATAATTTTGTTTTCCGGCTGTGGAGGTATATATTCCATATGGTATCACGTTAATCTATGTTGGCAATGATTCCAGGTCTCTTTTTACCTCTTGAAAGGCCTTATTTCCTTATTTCTTTTAATAAGAAGGTTAAGGGTGGTCAGGCGTGGAGAGATATCCATGACGAACAAAGGATCAAATCATTATAACATTAAAATTTCGACATTAGAGGGGCGTGTGTTATTTTTCTGGTAAATATATTAAGATAGAGAACGTCATAAGGGGTATAGGATGGAGATAAATTAAGAAGTATGTCTGAATGGAAGACTATGAATGCATTAAGGAATCCAGGTCGCAGTGTGAAGAGGATAAGGAGTAAAAATGCCAAGAAATATATTCTTTTATTTAAAATTTATTTATGTACTTTAACAGAACAAGTTTACACCAATTTCTCCATTAGCACACAAACATTGAAAATACGTGGATTAAACGTTAGTACCGAAACGTCATGTTAACGTTGTAAATGTACCGAAATGTCCGCCTGTTCAATGGTTTATTCGACGTTGAATAATGGTTGTGAAGAAACGATGAAAAAATGGGTTCAGTTGGCCAAAACAGAGCATGAATGCTGTCTATTGGTATACACACATTTAGTTTCATTTTATCCGTTGCTTTATCATGATATACGGTATTAATTTTCCAACAGTAAATAATCCCAGCCGCTGCTGTGAGGTTCGAACACAGGAACGTTCTGCACGTTTCGTTGGTAGCTCGACGGGTTAACTACTTATCCAAGAATCCACCTGGAGAGGCCACTACTCTTTTACTGTATCGTTGAAATTAAATGTTCGTTGAAATATAGTTTAAAATTCAACCTATTTTCAACATGAAAAATATAGTTATTTTCATTGTATTTGCTTTTAATTATAATGTTTAAGCAATAAAATTAGAAATACATGTGTGAAACGAAATCTAGGGCATAGTATGAATGATAGTTGAAAGTAGTCCTACGTCACATTAACGTCGTATCAACGAAAATTAGTTTGTGTCATTCAATTAGTTTTTAATTAAATTTTTTGACAAAACATTAATAAGAAATGCATTAAACAAAATCAATGATGCCATAATTGAAAATAACATATTGAATACATGTTGTGTAAATATCTTTTCAACGCAATGACGTCTTTGTTGAAATATGATTTAAAAATAAACATATACAAAGGCTAATGTACCTCGCAACACAACCTCATATAACTTGAGACATACTCGTTTAATAGGACAAATCAATAAAATAACACACAAATAAATTTTTGGGTAAATATAATAATTTCTCTGATTGTGAAGTGCAAAAGTGTGTGATACTTTATTAAAGAATTATTTAGTATTTTTTGAAAGTACTTACAAAGACATGATAAAAATAGTTTTAAGGATTCAAGGAACCATCAAAGGCCTAATAAATGCCTAGGTGTGTGTTTATTTGTTACTTTTTGTACTGGTTCTGATGGTTTCTATGGACACTAAAAATTGTACATGTAGAATGGAAATTACCTAATTCTCTTGTATACGGTTACTATTACATATGAAGAAAAATAACTACAATAGCGATAATATACAACAATAATTAAGTCTGAAAACAGTTACTTTTAAGGCCTCTCCTTAGGCATGTCGAAAATGCTTTTTTACATGCTTTTCTTTAATTCACAATGGTTCATTGTGTCCTCAAATCTTGCAACGTTAATTTAAACTCATTTCTCGACGTCATACAATGATGAGATTTCGTACAGCGACGTAAGTCGGGTGACAATACAATATTCCATTGTTACTTTCATATATTTCTATATATTTTAAAAGCATATTTTAATATATTTTTAATATGAACTTCTTATATCCAAAAATACTAATCGTCGCAAGATTTGAGTTTGACTGATTGCAGAACACTTTAGGATTTGGGTCACAAAAATATTAACTTGAGAAAAGCACAGAAATAAAACAGAAATATAAATAATTTTGTTTATGCATGAATAAAAAGAAAAGCATAGGGAGCGCCAATTTAATAATTTATAAAGTGCCTGTATATGAGAGCGCGACTCATGCTTTTCCTCTTAGCCATGCATAACCAAAATTATTGTTTACTTTTTAGTACGAATTGTTTAAGGAAGGTATGTTTTTAAGAAGTTCTTTTCTTATTATATTTTATTCAATTAACTCAACACGCAGTATACAAAAAAAAACAAAAGGTTGGGAAGCTTGACATGCAACATATTGTACAGAGTAGCAGTTACATAGCATAGCGAGTCAGAAACATAATACCGTTCAAAGGTTAGTGTTGCCAACGAGACGAGACAGAGAAATGCCTCTGGAAAACGAAACGAGACGAGACAGAGCTCTCGTAAAATACAATATACATCTTTTCGAGACGAGCTACGTTCTGGACAAGACGTTTTCGAGACAAGACGACCTCAGTCTCGTCTCGTGGGCAAGGTACTTTATTGGCCTTCCCTACTTTATTAGCGCAATCTATATAATATAGTTATATTCGCATCTATTAGTAGTTACCTCTTACAAGTTAAGCATGCCTAGGCTATTATTGATCGCACAATTGGATTTTTTTTTCCTATTTTAAACTTTTGTCCCACCCAAAGGGATAACAAAATCTGAACGTATGCATTGGAAGGCAATATCGACTGTATTGTTTTTAGATTTTTATTTCGTCCCCCACATCACTGTTTGTGACCTTGAAAAGTTACAAATTTTGAATTCTAGCCATTTTAGCCACATTTTTCACCTAGAACGAAATAAAATATTTGCAGTTACTTCATTTTTAATGTTTTTGACATTTAACCCCCCCCCCCCCCCACCCCCACACTCCCAAAATTTAAAATCTGGGTTGTAACTTAGGTAATCTGTGTGATGTTGCTTCACTTAAAACTAAGCATAGTAAGACTGATTTTAATTGCTCTAGCACACATTTATCCTGATTAACGTGACATTTTATATTGTAGTCATTTCCTCCCTTACCCTGCTCGGAGGCTATTTCGACCAAAGGACTATATCACTCAGAAGGGGGAAAACAAATCGATTCAAGCAAGTTTTGGGAGATTTTCACCCCATCTTGCAAAGCTTTATCATATTGTCTTGTTCTCCTTCCTTCTGATCGACATAGTCTTTTGGTCAAAATAACCCCCCCTACCCCCGGATTACGATGCATATCATAATTGAGTTATTGGTCTAACCTCCAATATCATATTAATCTTAATGAATCCATCGACTTGGCTATGAATAAATACATGTATAAATAAAGCGTTAATTTGACCCGAAAACCTGAGGAAATGATCAAAACCGGTAGTGTTTATGTGAGTACATATATTACAGTATTAAAAAAAAAAAAACATTTCTGAGCATTTACGAATTCTGTGTAAGTACCGGTATATATTCGGTACTCTTCTTTTCTAAAATTCTCTGAGCTAATGTTTCAAAGCTTAATTGATTATGTTAAATATATTCGTAAATGTTATAATAATCGTAAATGTTATTTTAAAGATTCGTGGTTTAAAATGTATTTGTTAAATATTTGCACTTGATAAATAGGACAGTCAAACATTCAGTAGTCATTGTCACCATCCTTTTCTTCTTCAAGTACTATCCCAACATTCCTATCTGTTGATAGGTATTTTCGATGTCAAAGACACTTGTCACAATTACTGAGTAAAACCATTTTCTTTTCTTGACAATGAATACTTAAACAATATTTAAAATTACCGTTACTCGGAAACATAAATTTTATTATTTAGGCTTTGCCGAAATAATCAGGGTTTAAAAAAAGATGTGATGTTTAAATTTTTAAATTTCCAGTAAAAAAAATCTCTTAAAAAGTTTAAACATGAAATTTCTTGTATAAAGTATCAAATCATTCTCAGAATGACGTCAAGTAATCCAAACCAAAAAATTATTATCTCGGCACTCAAAGAGATTATTGATAGAGGCTGTTCCAAAGATCAGATCATTTCGACGTTAAAGGACAATGAAGTCACATCATACATTTCTGAAATGGACGTTGATAAAGGACTGGAATTGTTAGTAAATAAAGGACTTGTTGTAGAACGAAATGGATTTTATCGTCCGAGCAAATCATCACATAGATTTGTCGCAGCTGACGATGATGATAACTCTGTTGAAAACAGCAAAGCAGACGTATCCGAGTGTCCAGAAAAGAAAAGGAGATGTCCGAATCATGATCACTACCCGAAGAAAAAGAAACAGTGCTCAGTCGACAACTCTGATTCCGATCCGTTACTTGAAGTACATGTTTTGTTTATTATTAAAAAACACGGTGAGAACGGTTGCTCTAAAACCAAAATCCAGAGGTACCTGTCCAAAAAATTGAAAAAAGACATTTCCAGTGAAGTATTGGATAATATCTTGAATATGCTTGTGACTAATGGTCAAGTACAACAGAAACCCAATGGTAACTATTATATCATGAGTAATGCCTCAGCCACTTCACAGAAAGTGACAAAAGATACTGGAGATAAAGAAACAGGTAGCCAGTCTCCGAGAGATGATGATAACGATAGATGGCATTCCAATTCTAGAGATCCATCATGCAAGGGTCAATCTAGATCGAAGTCTTCACTGACAGTCAGCAATGGAAGTCGAACAGAGCGAAAAGATACCAGTCACCATGACAGTCACACGTCAAGAAAAAGTGCCCATGACCATGGTGATCACTCGCCTAGAGGTCACTCGCCTAGAGGAAGTTTCCATCACCATGACAGTCACACGACAAGAGAAAGTGTCCATCACCATGGCAGTCATAGCACAAAAGAAAGTGTCCATCACCACGACAAACACTCGTCAAAAGGAAGTGTCCATCATCATAGCAGTCACTCGTTACGAGAAAGTGTCCATCACCATGGTGATGATTCGCCAAAAGGAAGTGTCCATCGCCATAACAGTCACTCGTCAAAAGGAAGTGTCCATCATCATCATCATCATCATCACCGTCACGAAGAACGCGACCACGGAAAGCACCATACGTGCAAGTCGCAATGCCCCTGGTCGAAACCGAATGGTTGTCGCAAGAGGAAACGACAAGTTTCAAATCCGCGTAGTAAAACGTCGGCTACTGAGAACGAGAAGGATTAAGTGATTTCTGCGAGTCTGATTAATAATCTTCCACTCTGATAGCAGTCCAATCCTACTTTTGACTGAAAGAAGGAAGTAACAACGAGCCTCACATTTGTCAAAATACTTTTAAAATAACGCTTAGGATATGCTTTTAATGTTTACAAGAGTTCGAATTTCTATCATGTTTGTTAGTTCTTGCGAAAATAAAAGTTATTTTTGTTTTAAGGTAATCATTTTATTCAAACATTCAGAACTGATTTTGTATAGACGAACTTACAGTGAGTGAATTATTAGTAACGTCTTAAACGACCCACTAAGCTTCACATGGACTTTTAATATCCTCTCCGATGTCACATTGCTCTAACTTAACGCTAACTTATCATAATATTTACAGCACCCAATCTATATTCAGCTAACCTTAGAAGATTTTCACACTTTTGTTTTGCTCATTGATATGTTGTAATAAGCTACATTCTTGGGTGAAGTGGGTGTGCGTTGAAAACATTGCAATGAATTAAAAATAACATGCTATCATATCATATAGTCTTTAAAAATAAGCTGTTAATGTGACATATTTTTGTAACAGCAGGATAACGGAATCTTTCTGAAGTACTGTCTACACTTTTCTTAACGCATAGAGTAGCTTGAGAGAAGATGCCACTCAGTTTGGGCTAGTAGCCATTGTGTAGTAATTAGGAGAAATTGGACAGTAAAATTTTGCACAAATAGATATTGAACATTCGTGCTCTTACTGGCAAAAGTACATGAAGCTAAATTTATACACAACGGATATGAGGGCCTTTAAACTTACCTATCAAAATATGTATCCTACCCCGACATATCAGTGTAAGATGACCAGTTATTTGGGGGGTAGATGCGTAATACATCGTACTTAAGATATATGGAAATTATAATGAAATGATAATGTGAAACTTCATGTCTACATTATATGTAATACGGCTAAAATACATAAACAAGTATCGATACACTTCAGAAAATGCTTGATATAAAACACTGAATAGAGAAAGCAATTTATAGCGTAAGTACCTGCAATTCGTGAACGCAATTTAGCATACGAACTTTTAGGATGGGTCTAGTGGGAAGTGTTTGACAGCCAGGATGAATGCTTGACGTCATCAATACATTTATAAATTAGTTTTGATTCTATCCTGTACAATGTCCACCTTCACATCTGCTTGAAAGCGCAGATTTCTCTCCGTTATGTGATAATCAAACATACACTCATTTCATGCAGTAATGACCTTGAGTTTTGTGTGAAATAAGAAAGTAGTTCTTTAACGTATAACAAACATTCTATTGACCATGTACCAAGCAGTAGCTCAGCTAATAGAGCGTTAGCTTCGCCTTCGGTAGGTCCTGGGTTCGATTCCCGCTGCAGCCATCCTGACAGGTTTATCCAGGGATATCCTTAGTCACACAAGGTTAATGCTGGGATGGTGTCTTCGAAACTAGACCCTGCTCGAGTTATTTTGCGTATCCTCACCCCACCGGTCTGCGCCATAGATGCCTAAAGGCCACGAGTGACATTCAAATTCTATTGAACACGTACGTAGACTACCAATTAGAAATGTCCTTCTGTGACTCCCTTCAATACAAGAATAATAGTTCTAAGAAATGAGTGTCTTACCAGAAAACAATGAAAACAGTCTCATTGCAATGCATTTAGGAAGTGGCCACCTTCGAGCTAAGACGTCACTTCACCTGTTACCCACCACACACGTCGCTTCTTTGTGATACATACTAAGCAAGTGGTAGTCATTCAAAACTTCTAAGTTCAAGTGCATTCTTACTCTGTCATCGAATTTAACCCGATCCTAAACTGTTCGTGACTAGAGGAAATTATTTTTAGGCTATATATATATATATATATATATATATATATATATATATATATATAATTTACAGCCATATTCAATCCACTACTGGATGAGGCCTCTCCCGGAGGGAGGAGTTGGTCTACTGCTCCCACGCTGACCAGACGTGTTGGGAGAGGAGAGCCGAAGCTCTCAACTGTGATCGCTACCTCTTTATTCAGGTAGCTCCCCAATTGGCCTCACGACGCTGGGTGGACGCCGCACAGGCAACACCATCTGGAGTACTGCAACGATCACCCGTCCAAGCACTGACCAGACCCAGAGCTGCTTGACTTCGGTGATCTTACGGGAACCGGTAGACCAGCTCGGCTAGGGCGTTGCCATATATATATAAGATATTTTATTTTGCAAAGAACTGAACTTACTTCGTCCCCGCATGACAGATTAGGCGACATTCACTTCACCCCGTTAGAGACAAGGTCTTTCACACCATACAAGTTATCCATCAAGGGTCGAAGTTATGGAATTACTCGGTACTGTATGTATCTTGCCCCGATGGGCATCTTTCCTCAATCCCCTCTATTATCACCATGTAGCGCAATTGTTTAGGAAAATCGCGTAGCACAAAATGCATTTCTTCGATAAATCTAAATACTGTACATAATCAGCTATACATATCATAATGTTTGGTATATATAATTGTTCACTATATTATCGTATTAGCTCTCAAATCAATTTCTTTAGTTGCTTTGTATATTTATTTTTAACTTACACATATTTCCGACACTATTTGTGTGTAGAACTAAAGACGCCTAAAGGCAATAAATATGATTTTAGAAGAATAGAACGAACATACAACTTAGGGCTCATTTTCATGAAAGCCTTCGTTGCTTACGATTTGGCTGAATAGCCAATTGAATCACGTGGTGTAGTTTTATATCATTTGGCTTTTCACCTAAATCGCAACAAAGCAAGCAACGCAAGCTTTCATGAAAATGAGCCCTTATTTATTTTAAAATGAGTAATAGTGTTATTACTAACAATTTCAATTTCATTGTCTTTCCATAGCAGTAGTTTGTTTGTTCTTTCATGGGAGGCAAAACTTAAAAGCTATGTTTACTAAACTAGTATTATTTACGAGTCACAGATAAAAAATACATAGATAGATAAGATGATCTCCAAAACTTTATAGCCTCCTGGTGCCAGTTTAGCCGAACTAAAAACAAAGTAATAGTACTAAGGGCTGATTTTCATGAAAGCTTGTTGCTTGCGATTGGGATAAATAGCCAATTGAAACGCATGGTACATTTTCCTTACAATAAAACACGCAACAAAACACGTGTTTTAATTGGCTACTCACCCAAATCGCAAGCAACACAAGCTTTCATAATAATCAGTCCTAAGTCAGGCGCAATATCTAAGCTTTTAATCTATTTGCGGACAAATAACGTGACGTATCAAATGATCAGATCGAATGTAGAAACAAATGTTTCATATTATATATATATATATATATATAAATTTAAATCGTACTTCGGCTGTACGAACACCAGATGGTATGAAGGAAATGAAGAAGAGAATTCACCATCTATAATAATTATTTTATCTATGAGAGCTAGACTGAGACTGGCTTTTCATGTACGCGCTTGCCGCTTGTTTTGTGGCGATTTTTATGAGTAGACAATATAAATATTTAAACACTTGTTTCAATAGGCTACTCATAAAATCAAAGCGCATACATGAAAAGCCGACGTAACTAGTAGATTAATTTAAGTCGGCATTAAAATGTTTGGTTTTAATGTGTTGGTATTAATGTATAAATTTTCAGTTTTAACGGACCTCATACTTCTTTTGGTAGTCTTTTAATTTAATTTCGTCCGCCCGTAATACAGGCGGACCAAAGTACCTCAAACCAAAGCTGACAATAGAGAAACGGATTTGAGATTTGGGTTTAATGAGCCTCAATTTATTCGGGCATTTTGAATCTTGTGACTCAATGCAACAGATACTGTTCGTGTTCATTTGATTAGCTTCCTTCATTTTTAAGATTTGGTGCTAGTCTCACTATACTGGGTTAGCCTTAAGATTGTCCTATAGAGTGAAACGTATTTGTCCTTGTTTTTACTTGTTAGGTTAGGTTAGTTTTCGTTAGGTTCTTTGTTTGGAACCAGTGGCGTATTCTGGATTCACAGCTACCACTAACCAAAGTAATAAGCAGAAAGAGGGTACGGAGTTCACACTTAGTATTGATGATGATGATAATTTCATGTAAATTAATATTACTTATGCAAATCAAGCTTAGGTTACGGTGCTAGCCTAGATAGTCCACAGGATACGCTCCTGTTTGGAACCTTCTATTCTTATTGAAGTGAAGCTAGTAATGTTTTCAGGAGTAAACCTTTGGATGACTACTGCCATATTAGTCGAATCCAGAAGCCAAGAGATGCAAGTGGTATTGACGTAGCCTTTTATATAGGTTAATAACCCGAAATATATGTGACACAAAAGTGTCATATTTTTTACATAGACACAATGACGTCAAAGGTTTCCTTAAACAAAATATGACAATTTTATGTAACATATATTTCGGGTTATACACTAAAAGATTACCTAGATTTGTTTATATTAATGTCCCCTGTATCCCTTGGTTTCTGGATTTCTTGTTTGATATGCATATTTGTATGAAAAATCAGTCAATAACTAAACCAACTAGTTGATCAATTAACCTAAAGTTACTTTTAGTTCAGTCATTCGATATATTCACTGAATATTCAGTACATACAGTCTTTGTCACATTTGCATTCGTAAAATGGTTTAGATACCTTTCTTTATGTCTCAAATTTTTGTCAATACTAAGAAAAAGAAAGTTGCGGTTTCCTGGAAAGTTCCTTCCATATTGAGTAATACGAAGAACGAAGTGTGGCTGAGGCAGAAGGCTGGAAATTAGAGGGGACTAGATGAGTAGGAGGTGTGAGATGGAAAGTAAGACAGAAAGAGAGAGAGAGAGAGAGGATGCATCTTAGAAGGTGAGACAATTCTCTCAGCCTGGAAAATGGCTCTAGAGTGTAAGCAGTATAGCTCACGTCTCATTGGGTTAACCTGGAGACATGGTCGAAATGGTTATTAAAAGAGGCAGGTTAAAGCCTACTATTTATGTGGGCTGTGGAACCCGCAGATGGTAGGCGACAAGCTAATCTTGTTGGATGCTTGATATAAGAGAAGGGGCAGGGGCGGCTTTTTGTCACCGAACAGATGAGTCGTCGCTCGTATAAGGTGCCTTAAAGAATAGAAGATGTGGTGGGGGATAAAAAGAAGAGGCTTTGTAGGGGGGGGAGGGGGGGTGTTGGTGGATAAAGGGAACTCTAGTAGTGAAGATGGAGTTGAATGTGGTGGTTGGATGCGCACTTTCACGAATAAAAAAAAATAAAATAGAACGGGCTGAACTATTTTCATCGGAGAAAATTCCAGCAATTCGGAAAACGTCAATTCTAGTACCTTCTTTCTTTCTCTCTATCTCGTTTTTTGTACTTTGTGATGAGCAAGTGAGCGGGAGAAAAGGCGGGATTTTTTTTTTTTTCGTTTCTGGTACTCTGTGGAAAACACTCACTCGCTGACGCAGATGGTGTGTTAAACTCACTTCTCTGGTAAAACATTTACCAGAAGGAAGAGCGTCACACAATATGAAATAAAAATCGACTTCCTCTCCCCCACCCCCCGGTTCCTCCCCACATGCTAATCATTTACAGACAAAGGGATAAAAAGAATGAGAGAGAAAGATGAACAATGAACACCGATATTTTAAATGTATTGCTTGCGTCACGAATTCTATTGATCACCAGTTAATGTATACGACACTGTACAATTACTTAAAACAAAATAATATTTAATAAATGGCAAACCTTTTACACAACATGCTCGAAGTAGAAAATCTATCTAACCATTAAAAAGAACAAGGTTGAAACAAAATAAAATCTATTAATTTTGGATAATTTGAGATTTTAAAATTTGGGATAATTGAGACTTAGTACTTTCTTAAAAACTGAGATAGCTACACTGATACAATTTCTTAAGTACGAGGGTACATTTCTTCACTAGTTAAAATGATAAATAATTGTTTTCAATGTCGTGTTAAAACTTTAGACATAAACCTTGCAATAATGCATGCTGCTAAAAACCTAGAGAAAGTGCATTTCTTTTGAAATAACAAGCATCTGTTAATACCAATAATTACATATTTATTTATTCTCGATTTTCACGTATTTTCTCCACATTTACCTTTCCAAAGGTTACCCCAAATCATTTCAACTGTTTGACTTGTCTTCACAAAACCTTTCACCCCGAATACCTCCTAACGCACATAATGAATGCCCTTGTAATCATACTATTCGTATTTTTTGCCGCTAGATGGCAAACCGTCTTCGCAAATTTGCTACCATCTACGGAAGATTTAATGTATTACATTCTAACATTCTCTCTGCTACGCGAGTCTGATGATAGATTATTATTTTCGTGATTGAATGAACAAAAATTGTATAATTTATTGGGTAGAGCTCGGAATTCGAAGATGGAAGCAAAAATGTCCAAATTTCGTGAGTTAAAAAGCATATGCTCACAAAATATTAACAACCATGTATCCACTTCATGCGATTTGTTGAGTGTTTAAAACTATCGCGAATTAACAAGCACCTTTGTTTTTAATAAGGTTCAATTATCTGAAAATATAATTAGTTTCAGTGATAAAATACACACGAAATTGCAGTTTTATTGATTATCACTTAGAGGACTAGTCAAGCCATCACGTCATTTCCTTTTCATTTTCATTTCAACAAACACATTATGACGTCATTAAGTAAGCCATAGATGAATAGAAGACCATCACTATGTGTCAAAGTGAATTAACAATATTCTATTCAAGCTGTAAAAATGATTGTAGTTTGAAAATAGTATTTCATTCTATTACTTACAATTAATGTGCAATATTATATTAACTGTTTTTTTTTTCTAACTTCTTTTTTAAACTTTGTTTGTTCTGAATTATGCGAGTTGTACATCCAAATGTGGCTTAAGTCTCTCAAGATATGAGGAATGACATTGCTCTGCAAGCACTCTATCTGAACATAAATGAAATAGGTAGCGGCTACGGCCTTAGTCTATATAAGTCTTACTCTATAGGGTATGTTATGACTGAGAACAATCCCAAAGAACTGAATCAATTCAGTTGCCAGAATAGTGGGTAGTACGACTCGAATCTGAATGCCTTTCCATCCAGTGCTGATTTGTCTTTCGTGATCTTTGCCACATTTCTACCAAGCTTTGTTAATGTGCCCAGGAAGGAGTGAAAGAAAAAAGGGAGAGCATGTTTGGGGGTGAGAGACCTTTTGATGTGTATGATTAATTGAAAATGTAACTCATATAATTGATTTAGCAGCAGCGCAAAAAAAAAAAAGAACTTTGCGTAGGCTAGCTTTCTCTTTGAGAAAGAAAATCATTTTGAAAAAAAAAAAAAGAGGAAATCTGTGAGATTATTACCATACACATATTCAAACATTATCGTTTTCACAATAATTTGTTTGAAATTATCTCATTTCGTGCCCAAATGGATACTCAATTTCACGTTGCAGGCGGAGTAAGCAATAAAAAATAGTTTTAAAAAATCATTTAAGCAGGGGCGGCTTAAAGGCTAGATGAACCTGGTATCCATCTGAAGCGACATTGCTTTGTGACCGGTAAAAGATGAAAGAAAACTAAAAATTAATTAAGCATTAGATGAATGTTAGCGAAAATAAACCGAATAATACACAACTAAAGGATTAGACTGAAGGAAGAAGCTTCAGAAATAACTACTGTATTATTGTATTTGCTGACACACCACGAAGAATAAATGAATTACTTAAGATTTTTGATATATTACATTGATATTACTGGTAAGCAAAGAGCGATTAATGTGTTGAATATCAATATATCCAACATTACTAATAGTTTTTATCGAAAAATTATTTGATAATTGAATATTATCGATACCAAATAACCATTGAAAATCGAAAAGTCTGTTCATATCAAGAATTATTGGAAATCAAATCAAAATCTTGTTTGATATCGATATCCGCTAAATCGTTTTGTGAAATTTAAATATTCATATTTCGATATGGCAAAAATAATGTTCGATACATCGAAACATTGCACAGTCCTAGAATTAACAAAAAGTGTAAAGGCAGAAGAACATTGCACCGTGCATTTACTGGCTCTGCTTACATCAACTGTTAACAGTGGTTACCCACTGGTCTAAAATTAACGTAAATATAATGATAACAAAACAAAACAAAAGAAGAAAACGTCTCACGTAATGTAATGTATAATTTTCAGATATATTTAATTTTGGCTTTAATTTTGTTTAGACCTACTATTAAACTGATTGGAATTTGGGGATTATAATATTGAAAGCTGTGGGAGATGGTAAATGAACTTAGTTACGTCACAGAGACGTGATGTGAGTTTCAAGCTTTTAAGAGCTTCACACGAGAATCCGTTTCAAATGGATGACAAACGTCTGGTATTTTGCTACCTTGCGTATTTTGATGAGCAAACACTGGCAATCCTGGTCACATGCTTGCTCCAGTCCAAGTTCTCAGAGAGACTGAATTTGCTCCAGCGTCACAAGTTCCTAATCCGCAAATCACAGCAATAAATTGAAAATTACAGCACGGAAATTCATCTTATATTCTGCAACACAAAATAGTGAACTGTTTGCAAGGTTGCATACGACACAGGCGATTGCTAAAATCCAACCTGAAACAAATCTGTAATCGATTTTCGGGATAGGCGGTCGCTGGGCGTGAACCCACCACCTTCTAAATGCGAAGCTAACACGCTATTAACAGGGTTCCAGCCATTCACTTCGTGAATATTCTGTTTGTTTTAACAATAACTTGAATAAAACGAACTCCTTCACATTCTTGTACTGAATTTTGAACTTTATTTTTAGTAAAATTTAAGTTATAAGCGCATATGCTTTTTTATTTTTACTTAACATTCCGTATTTCTCTTCGAAAATGTCGTCTTAGCTTACTGTTTGATAAATGTACTTCTTTTATCCTGTACTAATGGATTTCTAGTATTTTGTCTGAGTCTTAAAGAGCACTCTGTTTAACCCCCCTCCCCTCCCTTTCTAATGTTGTTCCTCTGCCTTTATATTTGTTGCGGTTCTCCACTTTTGTTTTCCCTGTCTTTAATTCCCGACAAATCCTTGTCACTTGACAAACGAGTGGGTTCGACGTTTTGACGTGTTTTTCCAGAGGACTTTTCGAGATGTTATTTTGTATTTCACTCTGAAAATCGTTTTGCGAAGTCCGGTAGCGTCATTTGTTGCAGCCGACCTCTTCTCTCCTCTCTCTCTCTCTCTCTCTTTCTTCCCATTTGTTCCCGGAGCCCCCAAGCGAGTCCGCCATATTGACAGGAAACAAATGAGAAGCGACGAGCGCACTTTTCTCGGCCAGTGGTCATCAGTAGGCCACCGCAGCGAATCAGAAGAAGCAAGGAAGAAACAGAGGGAGATAGAGAGAGGGGGGAGGAGGAGAGAGAAGAAAGCAGCAACAACAGGATGTTCTAACTTGCTTTTGTGTGGAGCATATTCCTTTAGAAACTACCTGCAATTATTCTGAGAATTCAACGAAGTAATTTTAGTTTTAATTAAAAAAATATATAGTTAATTGTTTACAGCTGTGGGTTCAAATCCCGGCCAACACACTGGAGACTTCTTCAGTGCTTCCATGCCTGGCGCTCTGAGGTATAGTCTAGTTCTGAGTTCTGCAACCGCGAGGGAGGAGTCGTAGCGTGATTATGGTTGGGAAGACACTTTTAATAGCCAATGCGAGGTAGGTAGTAAGAGCGCGAGTCCTCGCTGATTGCTTGATCACTTCCCACTTCATCCCGCGCGCTAGCCAAGACCCCTCTCAGAGGTCTACAAAACTCAGAACTGCAGCCTTCAGCCTCCTATTCAATTGAGTGCCAGAGCGTTCTTGATACTACTGGGCACCTTGAGAAGTATTGTAGGGTCTAGATCATGAAAACCTTCGGTGAGGGAGCCTGACCCCCTATCAGTTGTGGGGTCTAGATCATGAAAACCTTCGGTGAGGGAGCCGGACCCCCTATCAGTTGTGGTTAACCAAACATTGACACCACCGCCAGAAAGATTCCGATAAGAATTTTTCTCTGGCGTTGCCACTTTCTCGAAGCAGATGGCAGAAGCGAAAGGTGGGCATATCTTTTCCCAAAGAGAAAAGGAAGGAAGAAGAAAAGAGGTAAAGGAAGGGAAGAATAGTAAAGAAAGAAGTGGCAACGCTTGGGTCGAAACCACAGAGATTCCTTCCACTTGTCTGTAGTTTTGAAGAAAACACAAGGCGACCTAAAGACGTCTTATTTTGGACGAGAGAATAAAGGCGGTGGGGTTGACCTCACTTCATATCG
>JAGDQP010031371.1:3271-20194 GCA_022664845.1 Lepisma saccharinum
GGGTTCTGACCGTTTTTCCTTTTGGGGGTTCTGACCGTTGGGGGTTCTGACCTAGACCACTCCGTGACCCTCATCAGGTCTTCTGTGACCTTTTAGC
Source organism: Lepisma saccharinum (assembly GCA_022664845.1). Classification (NCBI taxonomy): domain Eukaryota; kingdom Metazoa; phylum Arthropoda; class Insecta; order Zygentoma; family Lepismatidae; genus Lepisma; species Lepisma saccharinum. Next base: position 3,369 of record JAGDQP010031371.1, read on the forward strand.
GATTAGCGCCCTTTTCAACAAGTTATCGTATACGATTTATTCTATTAGGGAAGATAACCACAAACACACAAATAAAGGACCGACTTAAGGTCTCTTTTCAGCAAAATTGAAAGGTCAGAAATGTCACAGGAGGTCAAAGGTCACGGAGCTTAAGTGTCGTATTTCAGACAATGACGACTATCAAAGCGTTCGACTTTTGAAACAATTTGTTGAGTTTTTATAAGATTTAAAATTAAATGACATGTGACTTACGAGAATCCAAAGTTTGACCCTGTGCCCCTCAATAGATCATCTGTGAACGGTTAGAGATTCTCGTTCTTTTCAACAGTTTATTGCACGAAATTATGTCAATGATAAAAGATCTCTTGGAACATATTCATAAAGGAGAAATATCAGATTATGCGACGTTTGAGACACTGAATTGACAGTGAGTTCGAATGAGTTTTAAACTATAAACGGCATGCACTAAAAATATGGGAAACTGTATTCCCTAGGAAGTCATTATCTGGGTAATTTCACTTTTCTCAAAGCTTCATTCGAGACTTTTACTGTTATTTACTTATTTGCATATCTACTGAATACAGATAAATATTTGAAATATTATCTTACCTGTACAGCAGTTCTTGACTTCTTGCTGGACTCTTCATCGGTTGTTATTCATCGATCCCACGTGATGTCCCTGATGTGTTAATCATAAGTTAATTCTGTGTATCAGTGTCCTTGTGAAAAAATTTTCACGTGTGCTTGGTGTTATCTATTCAACGCAACGCTCTATCGATCGTCGAAGCTCTGCTAGTGTTGTTGAAGGATTCCTGTACACCTCTTGTTTAAGAAAACCCCACAGAAAAAGTCGCATGGTGTTAGATCGGGACTTCCAGCTGGCCACTCTCCATACTTAACAAACGGTTTCAAAACCTCCCTTTCAAAATTTCAAGTGTCGCAAACGCATATGAGTATAGCAAAAATAAATGAAACTCAACAGTTCTTGTTCTTTGAAAAATTACAACTAAACACAAGAATCACTGACGCATTTAAGATTCAAAACAATCAAGAGCCACACTGTCTCTCTTCAACTAGATTATTTGTTCGAACAACACAAACCACCCTTGTAAATGAGACAGATTTTTTACGTGTGCCCAAAACGTAAACAGATGTTTATGCCTCGAAGTCACGAAGAGACTGTAAACCAACTATAACCGAGCATCACTTTCTACATATAGGGAAGCAACTTGTTTCCCGTGGAGTTTCTTCGCCTCTTCCTAATGCCCATTAGAAAGCATCCACTAAATAATTATGTGTACACATTTGTTTAAAAAACAAAGAGCTGTTTCCACGACACCAATAACTTCATTCGAAGAGAGCTTCATTGTGAAATGGTTCTATAGCAATGCTCCCTTAAAGTCATGGGGTAAACAAGGAACACGTATGGGCGATATTTTTGTGGTGGTTTTGTCATGGCAGATAAGTGCCGTAGCGGTATTTTACTAACGCCAGTCAGTCTTTAAGCTCCTCAGCTGTATAATACACTACTCATAAATCTGACCTCTGAAATATTACTGATTTCTCTGAAGCTAAAAAAGCGTTTCAACTACAGTACATGAACATAATGAACAATTACAAGGCTTCCACAGTTCATAATTCCCCTGGAAATAGCGTTAATTCTACAAAGATCGTAGGTAACCAAATAAAGTCACAATTTCCTTTCTCATACTGAAATGCCATCCTTATTTTAAACCTCATATCAATGTTTCAAACGCCGAATGGTTTCATAGTAGTCAATATTCCCTCACAAAAAGCTTTAGCTTTGTGACGTTTGACCTGTTGTGGTATTTATGACCTTTCAGTATTGCTGAAAAGAAACCTTCATTCGGTCCTTTATTTGTGTATTCGTGGTCATCTTTGACAGAATTAATCTTGTACCACAAGCTGTTGCAAGGAGCGTATAATCCCTAAAAGGTCACAGATGACCAGCTGGGGGTCACGGGGTCAAATTTTGGATTTTCGTAAGTCACATGTCAATTTTAATTTTAAGTCTTATAGGAATTAAAATTTATTGTTTCAAAAGTCGAATGCTTTGACAGTCGTCATTGTCTGAAATACGACACTTAAGCTCCATGACCTCTTGTGACAGTTTTGACTTTTCAATATTACTGAAAATAAGCTTTCAGTTAGTCCTTTATTTGTGTGTTTGTGGTCATCTTCTTTAATAGAATAAATCTTGTAACATTAGCTGTTGAAAAGGATGCTAATCTCTAAAGGTCACAGATGATCTGATGATGGTCACGGGGTTTTGGATTCTTGTAAGTCACATGTCATTTTTAATTTAAAATCTTAGAGGAACTCAAATTTGTTTCAAAAGAAGAATGCTTCGGTAGTCGTGATTGTCTGAAATATGACACTTAAGTTCCGTGATCTTTGACCTGTTGTGACATTGCTGACCTTTCGATTTTGCTGAAATGGAATCTTCGGTCAAACCTTTATTTGTGTATTTGTTGTCGCCTTTATCGATAAAATTAATCTCCTACGATAAGTTGTTGAAATGAGCTCTAATCTCGCAAAAGTCACAGGTGACCTTCTAGATGTCACATGGTCACAGCTGGCCACATTTCTCATTAGCGCATTACTTAGCATCAGAAGTGATGCATATATACCAATATTCAACAGAAAGGCATATGAGACCACCATTTAACATTAAATTCAGATAAGGAAAAAAAATCACATTTTGATCTTGTATCTCATCAGTTCGTTGTACCCGGGACCTCGTTTTGCTTTCAAACAAAACTTCAGACTTTCATCTAAACTCCCTCCAAATTTGGTTCTCCTAGCTCTTCCCATTTCTGTGTACTGGAACAATGAAATTTACTGACGAATTTTGGGACAGTCTGTATAAAGATATATAAGAAAGATAGGTAGATTTGATAAAAAATAGTTAAAATAGGAAATTAGGAGTAGGAATAGAAAATACGAAATAGAAACTGAACGTTAATAAAAATAGTAGAAGTGAGTTGGCAATGACTTGAATCAATGGTAGACAATAGACAAACAAGGTTAAGGGTTAAGATGGTATATGCCATAGTTCAGTGGAATAGATAATAGAAAAATTTTAATACAGGGAGTCGAAAAAGTGTTGCAAAAAGCCTAAACGTGTTCAATAGATCATTCGAAATGTCAAAAATAGACAAGTGAAAGTGCTATAATAGAACGTTTGAAAACGCTGAAAATAGACAGTCGTAAAGTTTAATAGACAATTGTGAAGTTTTAGAAGAGACAATTGCATATGCTGAAATAGACAAGTTAATGAGTGTTCCCAATGGAGAACCATAGGCAAGTTATGCCCAGAATACGCAATATGAACTGCAACCCATGCACGTAGTTTTTATCTATAAAACTTAATTACATAAGTGCATAAACAAAGATGAACTATTAATTGTCTACAAATAGACTCGAGGCAGATGTTTACTAGGAAATATCAGATAGTGTTTAACGAACTATTAGTTTAACCAAGTGAGAAGAGAGTAGGGAAATATATGAAATTTTGAATTTCATAAGCAATTTGGAAAATAGGACCGAAAGGACTATTTTAAGAACTTTGTATAAAAGAAGAATAATAGAAACTTCTGCATTTTCAAGAAGTGACAATTTACTCATTTTAGTTACAATGAACTTGCAACAGTGATTTATAAACAGAGTAATCAGAATACAATTATAGACAAATCATAGACAAGTGGTTAACAAAATAGACACTTTAACAAATTTTACTTAATGATATATCAATGAACAATATGTGGAAAATAGACAATTATGGATAGACAAATTCAGTTCTAGAAAATCCTAGAAACTAGATAAATTTCGTATTATATTTTTTCTTTCCACAGCTAGATCTAAGAATTGTTTGTGAAGTGTTTGTGAGTGAATATGTTTTAATAACGTTTCATAAATACTTAATACTAGACATAAATGTGATATAGAAGGAAAGAGTGAGCGAGAACAACTGATTCGCGCATCCATAGCATCCGAACCAGAAGTAGGAGGACGCAGAAGCACTTCGTAACGTGAACCATTTGTTCAACCACGAGTGGCAGCAGAACAGAACAACGACACAGTTACAACAGTTCGAAGATACTTGTATCTTACAGAAATGCAAACGTAGTGTCCCAGTTATTTTCTTTGTTTGTTTTCATATCAAGGCAAGTTCAGCGATATTCGTGTGACGTAAGGTTATCAGGAAGAAGGTGTATGACACACAATAACACAAAACGGAGAGTACTTAAAAATTACAAATGATGTTGCATTTATAAACATTAAATGCTATTTTATTTTTTAAAAAGAAAGAAAAGACAAGCAAGTTAAGAATTTACAATTTATAAATTATTCAATTATTCTATGCATTCATATATTCAAGTTATGGTTAGGGATAACTTTTACATTTTATTTTTATTTGACTAAGCCATATACAGAGTATCTCAAAATTATCGTCAAAAGTTTTGTCAAATTATCGACTCCACAAGTTTCAAAAACTACGGGGAGCGTAAAGATCCCGTAACATAATTTTGAGACAAAGCTTTATTTCATTCATTTAGCATATTTTTTAAGGTAACAACATAATGACTGTGTATTTTAAATAAAATATAGGAGACGTCACACAAATATCTTAGGAATTAGTTTACAAGAAGAAACTTTGCCGAATGCGAGATTCTTAACATACAAGGAGGTTGTCTGACCGGAAAGAACTTTAGGCCACTTACGTCACACACGTCGCTCGCTTGCCTCATTTCCAATGTTGAGACAGGGAAATGACGAAAGCGATAGATTGCAGTGAATTAGTAAGGTGAATGTATTCGTGAAGTCAAAAACCTGGAAAGAAGTTTACGTTGGGATACCCAAGTTTGGTAGATTCATTCAGAAGTCAGATTCGAAATCAGGAACATGTAAGAGACGCACATAATCGAAGCACCACATATGTGCCCATCGCGAATAGGTCGATAGCCACGCGTTATTTTGAGTTATGATGAAGACTATGGACAGCTTGTTTGTAAGTTACAGATCTATTCATTGATTTGCCAAAGCTTTGACTCACTTATATTTTGCATAGAAATTGTTCAGGAAAATGTAAGAATGCGAAGTTTTTATTTAGAATGGACAAATTGCCAGTCATATAAATTCGTGGGACGTCGATAGTTTAGTTCTTAATGAATTCAAATGTATCATTTATCAGTCCCTTATCCATAGCAATTTTGTTTGTACGTTACAAGGAAATGCCTAAATTGGTATTCAACTAAGCCCTATAGTTGCGCAGATACCTATATTCTACGCATAAATTCTTTGCTCCAGTAGCGACTATGGTGGTATTGAGTTTGCTAACGTTTACAGTCAACCACCGAAATGCGATGGACTTAACGGAAGCAAACGAGTTAAATAACAGTATATTGATTTTTTTTTTGTCTCGTGTGTCTCGCTTCTCATTTGTTTGAAAGGAAACTTTTCCGTAAGAATGAACAACGATTGCTAAAGGTATTGACGTAAGAATAAAGGATAATGGTACTATTTATCTAGTTGGCTTTACGATACCAAAAAGAGTGTTCAAAATCATGGTTTGGCGTGTATTTTCAGACAACGGAAATTAAAGTACTGGAGCTACACAAGCGTATTCATTGGGCAGTTAGAGATCAAACAGTTATACCCTTGGTTACCATAATAGTTCAATGAGCAAAGATGTAGACTCTGATGCAACATGAGATCAGTCCAGCTGATAACTTTTAGGGATAGCTTTTACATTTTATTTTTATTTGACAAAACCATATACAGAGTGTCTCAAAATTCTCGTCAAAAGTTTTGTCAAATTATCGACTCAAAAGTTTCTAAAACTGCGGGGAGCGTAAAGATCCCGTAACATAATTTTTAGACAAAGCTTTATTTCATTCATTTAGCATATTTGTTAAGGTAACAACACAATGACTGTGTATTTTAAAGAAAATATAGGAGACGTCACACATATCTTAGGAATTAGTTTACAAGAAAAAACTTTGCCGAGTGCGAGATTCTTAACATACAAGGAGGCCGCTTACGTCACACACGTCGCTCGCTTACCTCATTTCCAATGCTGAGACAGGGAAATGACGAAAGCGATAGATTGTAGTGAATTAGTAAGGTGAACGTATTCGTGAAGTCAAAAACCTGGAAAGAAGTTTACGTTGGGATACTCAAGTTGGGTAGATTCATTCAGAAGTCAGATTCGAAATGACATAATGCTAGCAAACAATGCGCAATGCCTTGCGGACTAATAACACGCAGTATCAGATATTCAGCTCGTACTTCGTGTTTCTTCGCGTTTTTAAATTGAAAGTACAAAATTTATTGCATACTAGCATTATTTATTTCCTAGCTCTTCTGGACTAACACTAGATGGCATAAGAGACTACATTTATTGCAAACTATATCCTCGTTCATCTAACTACAGTAACAGGAACGCAACCAGAAACTAGCAGAAACAAAATCCAGACATATGTAGTCAGTGGCGGCGGTAGAGCTCAGGGCAAGTGAATTTGATTGAAGTCCTTCGCGAACACAATCGTGAGCGCAGACTGCTACTATTGGCCGTAATATCCAAGTTCCCCGTTATTCCGAACCATTCAGAAAACTGAGAAACTCACTAGCCAAGGCGGAGAACTTCCCGTTCAATCGTTATAATCTATTCATAATTATGAATATTGATATTTTATAAAAATAACTATCAACACTATTAATAAAACGCAAGAAACGCACTTCAAAGCATGTCGAAACGAGCGTAAGCAAAAATGTGGAATTAATAAACAATATAGATATGTGGAAAACACAGAGACTAGCAATTATCTTTAAAGACGTCCACGCTAGGGAAAATTGCCGGTGTCTTAAATATAGTTAGGGAAGGTAGTAGTTTACCAATATTTTAAGTTTGCAAAATAATATTGGAAAAGATAAAATTATATACAATTTTTTACTGTTAATTATGTTTCTGTCCTTTACATTCTCATGACATTCAAATGACTTTGAAGACTTTTGGAATAACAATATCTTGCTAATGAGTTCGAAAGTGAATAAATATACTCAACAATGTCAGTATCTCAATTTCAATTTTTCTGCAGAAAAAAACGTTTCGAAATGGACATCTGACTTGTACCTGATGTAGTAAAATTTCAGGTACGCTGTAACGCTTACGTCTAGGAAAAAATATCATTTATACTTTTTGTAATAATATGTCAGATACGTTACTCTACTAAATCGTAGAACATTTTCCATTTGTTCTCAAGAGCTCAGGGCAATCACGAGTGCAATCATCACTTCTGAAAGATTTATATCCTTATGGTGGTAAGAGCTCATGGAAGAAATGATATGATCTTTGGCATCTTAGAAGTGAGAGCGTGGGTCCCATTTCCACCCCATTCCTCTAATGAGTCTAACACTAGCACACCAGCCCCAGTCTACCCCTTTTTATTGCATCGTTATTTACTGTTAACCAGTCTTTCACTTCTCCACTATCTTTCATTTACGAAAGATGATGATTCTATACCATCATCGCCAAGCATTTACGCGCGCAACGCCTTTTATCCCGTTTGTGGAGGTTTTACGTAAAAGGCTGCAGCTAGTGGCAGCTAAATGTTGAATACTTTGAAATTATTTATTCTAAACTTTATATTAACGAAAAATCAGAGCTTGGCTCGCTTATCTTTTGTGTGTGTATGTATGTGCATGTCTCGATGTGCATATAATACAAAAATGTTAGGACAGAGCTCTCAACTACATTAAAGATATAATTGCACTGTAACCGAACTAGAAAACCTATCATCAGTGCCTTAGTGGGGGGTAGTCGAAAACTATAATTATATAAACGAAAAATCTCCAAATGTACCAAGCGCCGAAATTAAAAATTGTCAGGTTAAAAAAACGTTCCTTTTTTTCATGCAAATCATAGGCAATTGAGTTGTTATATGTTTTTTGCAAGATTTATAAAAATTTGATAAGTGGCATGCGCATTATCACGTTTCTCTTTTTTCAATTCCTATAGAATTTATTAAAATTAAAATAAAATCCTAATAAAAACGGGGAGAGGCATTTTCTACATATGCGTCGGGCGTTGAAATATTTTACAAAAGTGCTACCTGACGTATTCACATAAATTATTTTCCTCAATTTCTGCTGCAGACAGAAAATATGCATAACCGCATTCCGGAAATGTTGAAAAAATTGGCAAATTTGAGCGGACATGCACCACTAATGTTTACGCGTTTCAGAATCTCAAAAAAGTAAAAAGTACAACATAAGATAGCTTTCGAGCTTTTTTTTTTTTTAATTTGAATTTTGGGATTTTGTCCCAGTTTTTCCTATACCATTCCACTGTTGAGCAGCGGGGTGAGGTCCGCTCACCCCTTTTCCCTTTGCACCGCTACTGTATGTAACTACCAATTTATGAGAGAAGAAAACATTTAGTTAGCAGCAGTTCTCCTCCATCATTCTTGTTGAATTCGGTCCAAATGCCTCACACAATATTGTGTAGAAAAATGAGTTAATTTATAGCTGATAGAAATGTACTAATATTTGTTGTGTTACATGACGACAGTTTATCATATGTTTCAAACCTAGATTAGGTGTTCGTGTGTGTATGTGTGTGTGTTTGTGTGCGTACGTTAGAGGAATAAGATTTAGTTAATGTTTATATGTGTATATCCTAGTTGTAAGTATATCGATGTATAATGATAAATGCCAATAATCATGTTACCGATAATGGGGAAGAGAAGGCTACATAGCCTTAACTTGATCAATGAAAATAAAATAAATAAATATTATATCTCACCAAACCGGGGGTGTCATTTAATATTTCAATTCTAAACAGGCCAATGAGTTAGCTTGTATAGATCTAATATTTTAACAGATATAAAGACCTGGTATTGTTTTCATTTTCATTTTTTTTCGCAAAAGCCGAATTATGTATAGATATGAAATAAACCGAACCATATTTTTCACATGATTGCTAAGAAACGCTCTAAATACGTTCTAAGAAACGTTCATACTATGTTCTAAATTATAAATCAAAATTAATCTCGCAATGAAACAAAATATATAAAGGCAAGAAAACAAAACTTACCCACAACAATGGCTACTAGTCCCCAAAGGGGAATACCAATTTTATGTGCCACTTCATCAGCTATTTCTTTGATTTGTTCCTTTGCCTTCTCAGCAGCACTCATCGTCGGTGCCTCAGAAGGCACGACTTCGGATGGCGCCGAAGACACCACACCCTCTCCTATTGTAATAAAAACATTTTGATAAGAAACAATAGTCACATTGACATTGTAAATTAATACATTTAGGAAGATATAAATTTAATTTTAATTTTAATTTTTAGATCACAATATTAAAACACATATGACTAACGTAATTACTCTTAATGAAAGGAACATCTTCATTGATCACAATGGAATTTAACCTATCTAGAGGCCTCTGTACGTGGTTAAATAAATAATATTTGAATCGGATTCTTGAAAGTCAATTGACAAACTCGTACACCACCAACTATTTCAATCAAATGCCTTGTTCAACATTACCTGACTGAACAGAAATCTTCGCTCGTATACGATCCAAGACTCTCGTGGATGCGTGCTGTAACGCTGTACAGAAACAATTTTTTAATGCTATGTATGTGTGGTGGATCAGTAATCTAACCAGTGCAGTTGTATAGTGGGATAACAGTACAGGGAAATGCCAAAAGTCATGGCATAGCGGGAGAGAACTAGTTGACGACGCGGGAACATCGCAGCAAACCAGTTGAAAGGCGCGAAGCAGTTGAGTGTGGTTAGTTGGGCTTCTGTGAGTGCATTGAACAGTCTTGTACCGTGGTCATGGCAACCCGGCCGGAATTATTGGCGTTAGAGTGCGGGACAGTTGGTGCTAGACGAATACGGCAATTTCGGAAGTCGTCCGCACATTGTCAAGGGTGGAGCATGAGCATGACATTGGGTGCAGTACGACTCATCAGGGACAACGCAATGGCCACCCACTGGTGCTGTATGACCGCGACCGGGCAGACTCGTCCGGGCAAACAGACAAGCAACAATACGTGATCTGACTGCAGGAATCTATGCACAACGTACCAAGAACGTTTCTCAGAGGTCAATTTGGTCTTCATGGAGTATCGCAGCCGAAGACAGATACGTGTGCCGTTACTAATCGCTACCCAGCAGCTGCGGCGACTCACATGGACTTAGAAACATATGGATTGGGCCTTAGAAGACTGGCAACGTGTAGCGTGGTAAGACAAGTCACGTTTCTAATTGATATGCGCGGATGGCAGGGTCCAGGCCACATCCCATGGGCCAGACTCCATGAGGCTATGGACTCAAGCTATCAACAACGCACTGTAAAAGCTTGGTGGCTCCGTCATGGTATGGGGCGTGTTTACCTTGCATGGTTTGGGTCCTTTGGCCCTCCACCTGCAACAACCAGACAATTGTGGACGGCAATCGAGACTCCACGGCTGCAATTCCCCCCGGACTACCAGCGACTTGTCGCGTCCCTGCCACGTCGATTTGCTGCACTTCGTCGTGCTCGAGTAGTCCCACACGCTATTAGGTAGGCATCCCATGACTTTTGGGACTTCAGTGTAGTATCAGAACGCTTGATTCACAAATAGTTTCTTAGAGTATGAATATGGCAAGTATTGTGTACTAAAGTATTACAAAAGAATGATTAATCGCATTCATGCCTACTTCAATATAAGTTGACACATTACACAAATCTACGTAGTAGAAAATTACAAATTTAAATATCTTATTATTAACTTTCAATTTTGTTCTCTTTTTTGTGTATTCCTTTTTATTTAACTAAATCACTTCGTCATGTTAATTACTGTTTCTGTGTATATTATAATCTGTTGTTTTTAATATTTTTTTTTTAATTTTACTATTTATATCCATTCATAGCTGGTTATATTTTTTTGTGCTCACTGTGTATTATACTTTTATATCCACATTTCTCAAGTATCAATTCATGATAACTAGTTCCATTCTGGACATTATATTTTGTTCGTTTAATGACATTAATGACACTCATACTGCAAGAATAATCAACTGTACTTCTCAGCAAAACCCTAGACAGGAAACAAATTTTATTATTTTCACTAAAAAATTGCCGTAACTCCTTAAATTGTTGCAGCTTTTAACTAGACAGTAGCAGTGAACAATAAGAACCCCTGTAACGTAATGCTACCTAACATTACGATTTTGTCTAATGCAATTCTAAATACCTTCTAAGTTAAAAAAAATGTTGGTAAAAAGAACAAAGAGACAGAGTGCTCCCTCACATCTAATAAATGTATCAGGGCTACGCCCGCCGTGGCCCGCCCTAAATCCACTACACCCCTGAATGTAACCCTTGCCGAAAATTAAAGCGCAGACTTTAGTTTACTAGTTAACTGTATTATATTTTGAACTCGAAACTCAAATAGGTTCGAAATCTTAGCAGAGGTCAGTAGTATTAAAAACAACATTAATAATGAAAACCATATAAGTAGAAGAATACAGACTTTTATACAATATTGCGGGTTGTCTACATGCCAGGGGCAGTTGTGCGTAGTTGTATATAGCACACTGTGGTGGTACCAGAGAGGTGTTATGCAGGTAGTCTATAAGTTATATTAAGATTCAACCAGAGGAAGAGGAGATATGAATCAATGATTGAATTATGAATAAATTGAATATTTTAAATTTTATCGGTTGTTATTTTATTATTTGTGGTCCGGCCCGCCCCGCCCCGCCCCGCGTTGATTGTCCGGCTGCGAAACCCGGTATCGCAGAAAACTTAGGAACATATGGTAATAGAATATATTTTATTAATCTAATAATTTTTATTAAGAAATATTATGGAATCATCATTTTTTCTTGACCGGCCCTCAAGAATTATAGGACCCGTCGTTGGCACCGTTCATTTCCGGCCGTGAAACTTTGTATTATATATTAGATTATATTTTATTCATTTGCTAACTTTTATTAAGAGTAGAATTCATCCTTTAAGATGTATCGTGGTTGAAGAAAGAACACGCACTGCAGAATATTTGTGGTACACTATCAGCTCTTAACAAACAAGTCTTTGAGCGACCAACAGAATTCTCGCACTGGTATATTGAAGAAACTTCTAGAAGAGATCTTTATTTACGACTACGATGAGAGAAAGTATTTCGCTATTTCTAGTAAAGCGGTTTCAATAGCGACAGAAAGTCTAATCTTTTTAAAGTCTCGTATTTAGAAAGTTTGTGATTGTAAACAGATTTTATCAGAGTTAAGAATTAGTGTGGACAGCAGTTACTTGGAGACATGTTTACGCGCGGTCAATTTGACATAGTTTATTGACGAAAGGGACATGAAGTTTGTTTCATTATACCCCCTGTGTTTGTCTATCTGTATGGATGGTTTCAAGTTTACAAGGAAAGGCAAGATTTTTGATTATTTCATGCGTCCAACAGTCAGAGAGAAGAAACTTTCGCCGTCTGGTCATATTAAGGGATTAGAAAAAAATGGTTGTTTGGAAACCTTTTTTGGAAAAGATCAGATATGAGATTTAGGTTTTTAACAAGGGTTGCTAACGGCCGGCTGCATTTTTTCAACTTAATATGGGTTGAGAAGATAATGCCTTAAATATTTGTCATTGCTAGAAGACAAGGTATCCTTTTAGAAGATAATAACAATAGAAACTATTTTGTTTATGTTTCTCGAGGAAAGTTCTAGAATGAACTTGAAATTATATAAACATTGTGATCGGATCCTATAACATTATTCCTGATTCTATTTTCAGTTTGAGAAGTCTTTTTATTTTGTTTCCGTATAACTCGAACATTCTGTTACAACATTGGAGAAAAAGTAAGTAGATATTTATCAATTCTTAATGTCTTACAAATAATTTCAGAAATGACCAGTTGCGGGACTACTGAATTGGAATTTGTGAAGATTTTAAATAAAATTTAATATTACTGGGGAGAGATGGAACAATTTCAATAATGTGAAATGAATACTTTCCTAGGAAAATACAGAAATAGTTTGATCAAATTGGAATTTGGTTGCCTACAGTTTTATTAATGTAGACTAAAGGGAATCATGATTGATGTCCTGCCCAAAGGCAGTTTTTGATCTGAAGTTTTAAATGAACCAATTGGGATTTAGCAGTGCCTTATTATTTGTTTAAGATTGAAAGCGAAAGATTAACCCAGGTATTTGCAGTGTTCAGAAATTAAATTATATTTTCAGTTATAGTCTAATGTGTACCTTCTTAAGCTTTTAACCCTGTATGAGAATTACGAAGAATAGTTTAATACTCAATTTGATTGGAGAAGAGGTCTGTGGGAAGCCAAGATTTTTAGGAAAGAAATGGTAAATTTTAGTTTTTTTTTTCTATATTTCTTATACACGCGTTGGAAATTCATTCTAAATATTTACTTCTTTGAAGAGAGTGGACGAAAACTTTAAATTTTAATATATTGATCACTTCCAGACACAAACCATTAACAAAATACACTAGGCACCCCCCAAAACTGAAAATACGCATAGAATTCCTGTTGATTCTAATAAATTATCAGCAATGATTTTGTTACTTTGAAATAAGACTTGTGTATAGATATTAAGTATATATTTTTTATTTTTAGGTAATTACAATTGACTGACTCCTTGAAGATTATCAGTTAACACAACCTGTTGAGAAATTAGGCGAGGTTGTTTCTTGGATTTTAAATTTACTTCAGCTATAGAATTATTGTTTGGCTAGAAATCAAACTTGACCGAACTGATTTTTTTTCTATTTCATAAATAATATTTGATTTGCGATTATGATGGTAGATCATTGTAGACTTCACTTAAAAATACAATCAGTAAATATTTCAATCATATTTTGCTACCGAAATATTATATATTTTTAGATAGGCCGAAATGGGAAGTGCAAAAAAAAAATATTTATGGCCTTTGGCATCTTAGAGTTAGTGGCGGAATGAAGATTATATGATGATGATTGGTCACAAGAAAAGCTTACACGAGAACCCTTATTTAAAATAAAGAATATAGCTTAGTGTAATATGCATTTTGAGATAAGATTCATAAAAAATACACTTCCTGTACACTTATGATCTACGAATTGCATGACCAGCACAATGAATATTTTATTGTAATGCATTTATGCGTGGCGGTACATGAAGTCTTTTATACGTGTGTTTCTGTATCATAGGCCAAGAAAATGTGGCTTTACATTTCCCATGCGTCGTTTATGGCGTCTATTTAAAGCGCAATAACTATATATTTTTGTGGAGCTAGGAACAGTATGGGAGAGAGGATATTTTTACTGAATCACGTGCTGATTACATATATGAAAATATCCACCAATTTAAAATCAGTGAACTTTCTGTATACTGTGTAGGCACAGCCGATTAAAATTTATTTATGGCCTTCAGGCAACTTTGACTCTCACTTCGTTTGTATGTTGTTTCATCTAGCTTATGCGTAATCAAGTGTATCTAGCATATTTGAAAGTATCCATTATTTTAAAACCAACCAACTTTCTGTATAGACATAGCTAATTCAAATTTATTTATGACCTTTAGGCAAGTTTGACTGCTATTTCATTTCCCCATGTGATTTATCTACCTTAAACGTAATCAAATGTACCTAGCATATTTGAAAGTATCCATGATTTTAAAATCAGGCAAGTTTGACTGCCACTTCATTTTTCATGTTTTTCATCGAACTATAGCACAAAGAAATGCTGGTTACATATTTGAAAATATCCATCATTTTAAAATCCGCCAAGATTCTGTATATATATTCAAATTTATTTATGGCCTTCAGGCAACTTTGAAAATATTACTTGCCAGTGTTTACAAAGGTGCTTCATGCATAGTTTTTATACTAGTGGGGGGAACATGTTATTTCCTTAGAAATTGCCATTGGAAACTTCATTTTACATATGCTATAGAAATCAAAAATAGAAACTTGGTTGTCATACGAGGGATTTGAACCTGACACGCTCTCTTTGCGGCTATGAGTAAGATAGAAATTTAGCTTTCTCTGATTATAAAATTAGAAATACGTATGCCAAAACCTGTATTAGGCTTAGGCCGGCAAATTATTAAAATAACAGAAATATAGAATACGCATCTTAAATAATAATAATAATATTAATAATTTTAAAATATCACATAGAGATTCGCAAGTAATAGTGTCCCAACTCAATCACGTTTTACTAAGAAATACCCGAGTGTTAACGAATACAACAGAAACATTTTTGTGCCGCACCAATCTCTGATATTACTTTAAAGCAATACAACTGATAAACTCATACGACATTTAACTTAATATTTTTGTAACAACTGTAAACACGGATATTATACTCATAGTACTGTACATATGCGTATAAGAGACACTTCCCTTTTTATTTTTTTTTATTTTTAGGACTCCCATATTTTTTGATGCAAGTGTATGACTGGAAAGCATTGAGAGAACTTGTTAAACTGTACTGTTAGTATATTTGAACAATATGCTTTGATGCGCATTTAAAATATTTTTCAGAATTTTTTTATTTTTTTCTAAGTTCAACTTTCCTGGGATTTTGGCAAAGTCCAAAAGTAGTAAGGCACTAAAAATTTCGGTACACCAAAATTTAATATGTTGTTGTAGACCCTTTAAAGACATTTTAAACATATTTTGTAGAAAAACTTTTTTTGAGAATTTTTTTATTTTCTTTTTCGAAGTTCCATTTTCCTGAAATTTTGGCAAAGTCCAGGGCTGGGTTGCAAAAAAAAATCTTAAACTAGACTTAAGAGTTTAACTTCGGTCAGAGTTGCACTCAGCCAAGTGTGTACTTTTGCTGGAAGCGCTTAATACTATAACGTAAGTACTACTTTTCGTACTTAAGTAAAACTCGACAAATGTGCATTTTCCGCTGCTAATTAAGTTTCACAACACTGCAGTTCCGACCAAATGTGATCGTTGCGCATGCTCAATGATAGTTAACAGTTGAATTGCTGTTGGCGTGTTAATTCAGAAGCGGAATTCGTGGAAAGAATATAAAAAATGGAATTATTCAAATTCCCAGCATGAATCTTTTTTTTCTTGCCGGTTGGACGAAATAACTGGGATATTGAATAATGCGTCTCATCTGAACTGTGCTAAAATCAAAACTATTCTGCAAAATATCGAGAAAAAGAAAAGAATTAAGTGAAAAACAACTAATTGAATAGAATTGTTTTAACGTCCTTAACGAGCTGGTGAGCTTCTAAGGACGGGGTCTACAGTTTTTAACAGTTTGCGTCTGGCTGGTTTGTTTTACAAAGTGGAATCCGAACCCCTTCATTCCATTGACCCCGGCGGGAATTGAATCCGTGTCCATGTACAGAAAAAAACAGCTAACGTTGCTACTAAAGTAGAAGAGTGCGTAGCTATGTAGGCTACTAGCTATGTAGGATTATGCGCTGTTAGCATTGTTTGGCTCAAGCCATGTGTAAGATGTGATCTTATTGTAGTAAATATAAATTGTGATATTCTTCTATTATGGAATAATACTCAACTTTTATTTCTTCAACCTTTGGGCTGTAAGGAGTAGATGCTGTGCTGTTAGCACTTTTAGCTCTTCTCATCAATTGTTCTGAACTAAGAGGTTTTACAAAGAGCAAGATTAGTCTCCACTGCTTTCAAGATATTAAGCAGAGTTGGAGCACTCTGTTTCTTCCTGGATAAAGCGTCGCATGGATCTAAGGAGTAATCATGACGAACCGCTTACATAGATACAAAAGAATATATATATATATATATATATATATATAT
>JAGDQP010031372.1:0-12446 GCA_022664845.1 Lepisma saccharinum
AAACTGGTAACTAGTACCTTACCACATGATTGCCAAAGTATTAATTTTCTAAATAAACTTTTGTTATTCTCTTAAACTCAATTCTTGGCTTCCTAACATTTTAGATATTATTGTAATGCATTTGATATTAATGTTGCTTGAAAGCAACATTGGGAATATATGGTATATTCATATATTGAAATTGCAACGACTAGCAATCGCACGAGAAAACTTAATTATGCAGAGTGTGCAATTACTTCGGAAAACACTAACGATACAATTGTCTGTTGTTGTTTTTTCTGTAACAAAAACTCTTTAAGCCATTTTAGTAGGTAACAGGCCACATTATTACTAGAACGTACCTGCTTCATCTTTGTGTCATGTAAGCATAATGTAGTATTTTACAATATGTAAAAAGGTAAGGTACTGCCATGTACATGAACCACCAAACCGCCATTCTTTGTTCAGTGGGATACAGAATTGTCGTAAACGTATGGCGTGTTAAGTGAGGAAGTTAGTGCCAAAAAAACTAGTAAGTGAAGAACGATTGGAAACAGTACTAAAAGTCTTTTAAAGAAGTCTACGCAAATCTATTCGGCAGGTTTGTCAAGGACATGCATGTTTCTTAACCATTACAGATGTGGTGATAATATATAATAAAATTAGTAATATAATAATACCTATTTTTTGCGGTAAAATAAATGTATTCCTGGTTGTGCATTTTTCTTCTTTATTGGAACTCCAATTGTTTATTGGTATTGGTAGTGTGTAATTTGAAGTGAACATCGCATTCAGGCAATTTAACGGTGCGTGATGAAGTCATGTTGATTTGTTTTGCTGTCCCACCTCTTTGGCGTACAATCGCCAGCGTCGAAATTACAGGTACAATTTGAGCCACTTAAAAGAATATCCAGTTACCTAGCAGAACTTGCCTCCCTCTATTGACCTTCCGCCCCTTCTTCTTTCTCTTTGAACTTGGGAACTAAAATGTTTTTTTTTCTATGTTGATACTTCACTGTACCATCGCACAGTGGCATCGTAGTCCCATTAGAGTTACTTCATTGGACAGCTTATTCCAGTTCAAATAAGGTATTTTATGAATTAAAAGCAAGTTACAAATAAAGCGAGGTATGGATTTTTTTTTATATAAAGGCATTTTTTTTAATTTGAAATTTATTTAACATTGTATATGCCAAGTATAAATAGCATTCTTTTCCATTATAACTTTAATGCTCATACTTATTTAACTACTGTCACATGTAACTTATGGATTATAATTAAACTTGGGAAATTAATTATGTGCAAACCAAAATATTTTCAACACATGGAATAAATGGGTCCCCAGAGCGTCCAAAATTCGCAACGATGATATTATTATTTTTAGGAAAATTTCCTAAATATTTCCATTACCCCCATATAATCTTATAGACCATGTCAATCAAAATCATATACAAATCCAAAGGAAATGAGGCGTGAATCTGAAGTGTGTGACATTAGAGTAAAGGCAATATGTACTCCTACTATAAAAACATTTTCCTGCATTAAATCCATTACATATAATATGGTTCTCATATTTTACCATATTAATATATTCTTTCGATTTTCTTTAAATCTGGCAAATTAACTATAAGTACACAGGCGCATTTTCTTATGTGTACACTTTCACTGTCATAGCAGTAATAGGCCGCTAATAAGATAACTAACAATTCGTATAAACGAGATTCTTTAAGGAAATTTCCTAAACATTCAATTTTCCCTTTCCGAGTACAACGCGAGTAGGGTCATTCAGAATTCCGTTCATGTATGATTAAAATGAGTTAATAATCGTGTCTGACAGTTAGTATTCAAGACATGGGTACTTTCATGAAGTAAGTTCTTTCCGGCTGCAGAAGCATTACATGTGTTTTTCGTTGCATATTATGTTTTAATTAGTATATTCTGTGTTAGTTATGCACATTTAAAAAGTATTCTATCAAATTCATGCTATGATAACCTTTACAATCCAGATATATTTTGAAATATAGTTTTAAATGAATTGTAAATAAACTGAAAATATGATATGTGTGATGTTTCAATGTAGAAAGAGAAAGCTCAAGTAACAAAAAATTATCTATCCAACTGATATAAGGAACTCGTAAATTAATTGACGCAATGAAAAAAGTTCACCATTGCATTCTATACTGTGCAAGATCTAGGCAGTTATCTGCAGGAATGCAGGGAAAAGTATAATTGTTTGCACATTATCTTTGAGACGAATTTGGGTTCGGGAAAAAAAGAAATTTAAAATACAATATTTTCATTTATTGAATTAGCTTTGCTTTGGTTTTGAAATTATAAGACAGCCTTTTGGCCTTATGAATGAAATATTTTCTATTTTATTATGTGTAATAAGACCTAATGATAATTTAGTATATTGATCAAATTTGTTGCCTGATAATTGGAATTTGAGGTAATTTGCAATAGGATGCTATAGATTAAATGTTGTTTTGTCTACAAATGTGATTCTTGAATGTAATTTCTACTACCTTTGTTGGTATTATTTACCGTAGATCTATCTCACCTGAAGTGATTCCCACCTTCCAAAACAAGTACATATGGATACGGAAGTAATCTACTTTCACTTTCATCGTGGATTTCGCACTATCACAGAAATTATGTTGGTTAAATATAATGTCAAAACGGTTAAAATGTGAACACATTTTTCCAAACTACAACAGAAAATTAATATGCTTACCTTTCTCACGTGCAATACATGCTAATCCTTGAACATCGCACGGTTTGAATTTACCTGTGAAAAACATAATATTTAATGAATAATATAAAATTATATTGGCAAAAATAAGTAAAAGAGATAAACCTTAAACATATAAATCACACATTCTATATTATTTTTTATAATGGATTCTTCAGTAGAACTGTAAAAATTTATCTACAGAAAGGACTTTATTGAAGGCATTCAATTCCAATTTTTTGATAGCCTAACAGTTGTCCAGTTTTAGGACATAACCAAGAGTTATGCCGATTTTTCTTCCAGATTCTATCATCCAATTCCACCCAGCGAAACCAGACAAACACAAACCACACATAAAATAAATTGGACACACACACACACACACACACACACACACACACATATATATATATATATATATATATAATAAATCACAGCCATATTCAATCCACTAGTGGATGAGGCCTCTCCCCGAAGGGAGGAGTTGGTCTACTGCTCCCACGCTGACCAGACGGGTTGGGATATATATATATATATATATATATACCTACAAAAAAAAAAAAAAAAAAAAAAAAAAACATATATATACCTACACCCACACACACATACATACTCACACCAATCACACACCAAGCACAGTTCATGTTAAAACTTTACATCAAGTAACTCTGGTAAATTAATAATATTCCAACATGCGTACTTACACGAAGTGTTTTAATATAACCACTACCTTAATATGAAAAACTGAGTAATAGAGGGCAGAAACCATAAGTCTGATAGTGGAGCATTGGCTTTGTATTCGCAAACACTTTTAAGTTTAAACCTTCGACTTGCCGTACTAACTGAGGATTACAAAGAATTTTATTCTGTCACAGAGAACTTCAAATCCATGGGCCGTCAATGTTGGCTGTGGGTTACCAAGACTATTCCTCAGTCATTTCAGATCAATTACAGGTTGACATCATTAAATTCTTTCCTTTGCAACACCCTTACTACATATTTCCTTACTCTGACTCAAAAATCCTCAAGGTTATAAGTGCAATTCAATCCATTTCGTAGTAATAGAGTATTCATCAGAACGGCAGTTACGCTTACGTAGCGATATATAGAAAGTGGAACAGAATTCTCAAAGATGGTTACCAATAACAACTAACATAGTACAATACAAGAACTATATTCACTTTTTTTTGTGAAACTTAATATTCCCTTTTATCACTTCTGCATCATGTCTCCAGTGATGATGTTACAAATGAAGCAGAAAATTAGATGTATTTATAAGGTTTAGCTTCCCTATTACTGATCGAAGAGTAGAACTGATGAATTGGTAAGGGCATACTTTTTATTATTAATCGTGCATTTTTCTTAAGCTATTCCAAATAAGCTACTCCAATGAAGCTACTCCAAATAAGTGAATGTTTCAAATTTTAGAGAGAAGCACGTTCCACTCTGCTCTGAGATGATATTGAGCTCCCAGTATATTATTCTGGGTAAGTAGTTATCTCAACAAATTTGAAGCATGAGGATAGAGATTTTAAGTATAACAAAAATCGAGAAATTTCGATGAGAAATGTTCTGTGGTTCCAACCTCAGCTTTGGAACTAAAGATATTTGGATTAGATTTAACATCAAATTATGGAAAGGTAACTTGGACCGGCAACTTAACTTCTACAAGAATAATATTATCTTGCTTCTATCATGAAATAAAAAGCAATATAGATGAACAGTATACAACAAAACTTACAATGCTCTGTGTCGAAGGCAAGCGCGTGATGAGTACATTAATACGTCATTGTTATAACTTACTTTTGGGTAATTTGTTGTGTTGTTTATGTAAGAGAGATAATGGCTGCAAAAGAAAGTGGCATATCTAAGAGAGCACTCATCTGGGTGCAAAGGTTTGTTGTGGGGACGGACAAGAATCCGGGAAGTATAGCTCTTAGCAACTGAGAGGGCGTTCGGATTTCTGCGAAATATGAACTAAACCATTAATTGTTAATTCAAACATGAGACAAAACAGGGTCACGAAAAACAAAAATTCGATTTGATGGATCATGAGATCACATCAGCGAGACACGCCAGACAGTGAATCGGTACAAGTACATTTGGCTAAATGTTTACAAGTACAATGTGTCATCACTCCACAACTCAAATTTAACAAAATTACAACAAATAGAAGCAGTCATGACAGAAAACACTCACTCACTTCTACCCTTAGATGTCAGGCCAAGGAATCTCGGGATGATGAATCACAAAATTTCTTAAACTCGCGCAGTTTATTTGAAGGACGTAACACCAAAGAAAAATATCAGTAGGTTGTTCGTATTCACTAAATTATTGATCAAGCAAGAACGTCTAAATCATTCAATGTTCGTCAGACTGATGGAACTGAGTCTCATTGACACTTTAACAAAAGCAAATTTTCAAAGTTCTAAATTGCACACACTTTAAGGAAACCTAGCAAAATAACTAAGGACAAAACTGTTTGTACTTTAAGTTTTCTAATTGGCTATGAAGTACAGAGCCTACTCTACCGAACTCCTGGTCATCTATCTCTTGCTCTACTCCCTATACTAAGTCTGCAGCTCCCACCCGTCTCTTTAGAAGTCAGTCATCATGTACATGGGTACAAGGATAACCATGTTCGAGATACGTTATTTCGGTGCGAATTTACTACGCTAGACCCCACCTCTAAACGAGACGAGCAACAACTGTGATAATTCGCGCGTACACACATAGATGCCCTAACACGTTTTAACGCGCAATAATAATACCATTCATTCACCCACGTATAACATACTGAGGAATATCTGAACTAACTCATATTACAGATAACTAACTGTAACTCTATTAGCAGTGGAATCTCAAAAATCCATATTCTTTCAGCTCAAAACTAGGCTACAATATTAGTATCTGTGATAATTTAAAATTCCTAATAGGTTCCCCACTATATATTTTCTACTTCAAACTTTGGTATAATATTAGAAAACCATATGTTTAATCCTAATTAGAATAAGAGTAAATTAAGTCTGAGGCTTAAAATGTTTCGGGGATATAAAACACAACTTCTATATATAAAGTGATTTTGAAAATGTAATTTTGTACATTGTCTAAAAGCATTTTGGAACCGACATAATGAGTAGGGACATGTTACCACTTAAACCTACCAATGTCTGACGAAGTGAAATATGGAATATAAATGTGGTTTTGAACTACCATTAAACAAGATCACTCTCACACCAACCATTAAAATAATTGCGATTAGTCGATTTGCCAGTGCTAGAGCGCATCCATAGGAATGATTAAGAAGTCAGTTTTCAATTTCTTTTTTAAAGTACTTTAACTTCAAAAATTTAAGTGAATAGACTCTGATATATTATACAAACTTATATTCGATTATGAATGGAACGGCGCTTTCATTTTTGCATTATTTCAATTCTCTACTGATATATGGAAGCTTGAATGTTGTCCAGCGGCGCCCAAATCGTATTTTTTTAAATCTTCATTACTTGAACACGGGATGAGGCAAATATCTACGATTTCGGATTTTACCTATATTTTGGTCACTAAACAATTGTGCGAAGTTTTAGCAAAGCTGGAAATTGTAGTGTTATTTTTATAAATGCAGAACTTAATATGGACGGACACCCCACGTTTTTTAACTTAAAGTATAACAAAATATGTGTGGTGTCCACGATTAGGCGAAAATTAGTTATCACACTAACAGATTTAGGTGCATACTGGATTTAGTAGTTCAAAGACAGAGCAACAAAAGTTCTTAATCACGTTCTCGAAAGGTAGTATTTTTGCCTATAATTAAAGCAAAAAGAGTATGACTGTTCGTGTTTTGCTAACACTGTAAAAGAAACGAGTTATGCAAATGTAGACCAACCACTTTGTTTCCATTGACATTCAACTTCCAAAATATAGATAAGCTTGCGAATCACAGTTGCTTCGTATTTCCACTTCTCTAAGGGCTCATTGTGTGCTTCTACGTCTAGCATTTAGCAGCGCTGTATCGTTGTGAAGTGGTCTGCATGTGTAAGCTATTCCTCTATCCGTGACATGGCGGCAAAGGATTCTGTTATCCGTCTTGAAATGCTACTAATGATATGCGTCGACTCGAAGAATGGTCAGATTAAAGATCTGGCGGTACTACATTCCTCAAGTAACAATGATGATGGGGAAGAAGAGAACGTTATTGAGAAGGTTCAAAACTCGTGCACAGAAGTGAATTTAGAGAATTTTGAAGGGAATATGAAAGGGACTGCGAAAGAAGAAGATTTAGTTTCAGTTAGATATTGTATTACCAACACGAGTCACAACGAATTTTTCAAGAAAATAATTCTTGCAGACAATATCGTGTGCCCTAATGAAGACTTAGATCACATGCCATGCTACTCAGAAAACACTTCCTGTCAACTTGAGTCGATGTGCGGATCGCAGCTGTAATCCCTGCAACTCCAGCAAAACTTAAAGTGAAAGATCGAAAAGTGAGACGATGCCATCTTTTTTGGTCGTGAACGCAACAGGTGTAACGAAATAGGATGCGAGTTTTTAAGAAAATAATGTGCAAAAGCTACTCGGCTACAATGTGCCTAACTTGTATTGACATACGACAACAATGAAAGTTTACTGAGCTGCCATTTCGTTATACAAAAAAAAATACATTTTTAATTTAGTATATTTGTTTGTCTTCTATTTTATTACTAAAAACCAACGTAAACACAGTTTCTTGAAATACAATGAAGTACATTTTGTATAGTAAATCGTTTCCATTCACCTACGTGAAAGACGTAATATAACAGGTGGTGGCATTTTTACATTTTTTTTTCTTTTAGAAATATACACTAATGAACAAAATATAGTAGCAATTTAATGTAATTAATGTACTTGTTTGAAATATGTAAACATCGTATTACCAGTTTTCAACGCAAAACTTTTGCGTAGTTATAAACGCAAACATTTTGTAATTGCTTAATGTTGCAAAATTTACTGTCTTTGAATATTTGGAAATTATAGACTTACTTTTAATAAAACAATGCAAATACTTGAACTACTTGCAGTTGTTGACATAACATAAAATGTATATAGATCAGATATTGTATATAAACAAACATAAGTTGTTGCAATATAAATTTCCGTAAGAATGGTCTTTATCTGCCCATTTGTGTAAGAAAATCATGCCCTCCTCTCGGAGCGTTAATCCTATAAAGCTTACGTAACGCATATTAGATCAGTTAAAGCTAATCTGCTAGTTCTAAAACATTCTATGGAGAGACACTAAATCTGGATAAGGTTCAAAATATGTATCACCGTTCAATAATTAAAAGAGAAAATCTGAATTTATTTAATTCTTGAATGATAAGAACATGACTAATAATAAAGAAGAATTGATGGATTTTCATTACATTTCATGCAGTGGTATTTCCTCCTGACGGAGGTCAACGAAGCTCTAAGCTATTGTAACAGTCTAGTTGCTGTTCCATTTTTATATTTATTTTCTCCCCTTTTATTTTCTTAGTCTCCGTTTTGTTTCCTTTCTGTGTGTTCTCTTTAGCTAATTCTCTTTGGTTGGTTTTAGTCTCTTTGAGCGTGTTTCGTTTGAATTTTTGCTTTGGATTTTAATCGTTATCCACCCAGGTTTTCGTTAGTCCCGCAGCAAGACTTTGATTTAAAGCTTGTTTTTGATTGGACTCTAGTCAATGCTTCGTGACTTGTTTTTTGCTGATTGGTGTGAATCAGCCTTCTCCGTTTGCTGGGAGAACTGCTCTCCCACGCCATGTTAGTTCAGTTCCAATTTTAATGACGAGACGAATGGATGTATGGGCTTTTCGTCCTCTGAACTTCCTAAGCCCTGTCTACGAGAGGTAGATATAAACACCAAATTTAGTATATTTTTTTATTTCGACTGATTTCGTCCATTCCGATGTAATATATTAAATCTTAGTAAGAAGAATAGAACCGATATAAGTGCTATCAGGACTTTTCAGCGACAATATTTCGGAATTTTCAACTAATTAAAATTTATTATTTTTGTTTTGAGATTATTTATCAAAATGTACAATATGTTCTAAATTTTAGTATGGGGCCGCTATTAACCGAATTCTTACATTACAAGTATCGGTTCGTTGGATTTCAATAATCATATGCCAATTTCTCGTCTCTAGTTTTCCAAATCCATTCGAAATTTCCGGTTAGCCGTGTTTGACAGCTACCGAATATGTTCATTACTTAACCAAATTAGCAACATGTCTGTTCGTCTATCTTTGCGTACCGTTTCGATGTTAATAGTAAATTTTATATTATTCGACATGGTTCGATAATCTTGGTTTAACTCCAGCCACTATTCTCCGATAAAAAAGTCATATTTTATAATATTATTTTGCATTTTCAAGATTTGTTCAGAACGTCTTTCGTATAAGGTAGTAATCATCTGTAATGACGTCACTCAATTAACAGAGCGAAATTGATATTTTCTATACGAAGTATTTTGGGACTAAAACTTCTTTCGTGTAAGTAATGCTGTGATTAAACTTTTCTAAATTATATAATGATGTTTTGGAAATAATGTGTGAAAATATCAACAAAGTTTATTAATTATTATGGAAATTATGGACATTTATATGTGACTACGCAACTTTCAGTTCTGCTTAATTAATTCAATGTACACCAGATATTTCATTCAAATTTGTTTGTTTCTTCAACTCAACAGTAATTCTGTTCAGATCCTTATGAAACTATCATATCCGAAAACGTGCAATATGTAAATTCAGAGTAATAAATTTGAATTCTGAAATTTTTATATTTCTTCGAACAATCTTGTGTTTATGTTCAGTGAACGTAGTGTAGATACCTCTCAGTTAACCAGGTACGGTTTAAGGCATTAGTTGATAATCCTCATACAGTGTTTAGTAATATTTGTGATGTGCAGTGAGTTATTTAATGCTTGACTTGATATTCATTGCAATTCAACTACTAATCGTTACGTGAAGTTGACAGCAATTGATACTAATTATTTCTGTGTTTCGGTAAACCTATCGTTTTGAGTGATACGTTTTAATTTGATTAGATCGGTTCATAAATCCGTAGAGCAGTGGTAGGATTCTTTCGCCAGCTGAAAAGTGATAACTTCGGAAAGGAACTATATATTGAATTTCTGGTTATTTCTGCGTTGATATATGAAGTGACTCCAGCATGTGATTTGTGTGAATATATATTATTTGCATTTGTGCGTTATGACACGACATTTGGATTGAGTTGCGACCGTCATTCGTTTGTCTTTATTTCAGGAATTGCGATTCCAGACTACAGGTGTGGGTCATACTAAGGTAAAGGTAAGACATGGTATTTTGCCACCCTGTAGACTTCGAAGTGAGTAAAGACACAGTATGAGTCACATATGAGTCGTTATGCGTTTTATCGTTTGAGATTAGTTCCCAAGTAAAGATAGATTTGCTTTTTCCTTTCTTAATCTGTCGCTAATCTGAACCAGCTGGTACTTCGGAATATGAACTGACGATCTAATTAAAAGATCGGAAGTGTCGTCTTACCGGTATTTCCTCCCTCGATCTAAATAATTTTTTTACAGCGATCACAAGGATCTGGAATCCTCTTTCCCAGATATTCTTAAATCTCGAAGGCATTTCTGCGCCGCTCGTCTGGGGTGTAGAAAATGTTTGGAGCTAGAGGTTAGGTTAGATGCGTTGCGTCGGTACTCTAGGATCCTGGCGACAATATTTGTCTGTGTGATCCTCTTTTTGAGATCATAGGTTGGGGGCGTTACACTATTAGATATTTATTCAATTGCGTGAATCAAGATCAATTAAATTCATAATAGTTAATCATGGAGAATGTGGCAATGAGAAAGTAATCGTTTGTTAAAAAAATGCCATGATGTGTAAGAAAACATGATTTTTTTATTAACCTGGTCTTAATTTGTAGAATTAAATAAGCTAGTTATACATCTAACTTGAGCCAAAATATCAGCAGGCAAGTAGAGGAACCAGTTTATGATAGTGCAATTGTGCGATGATTCCACAGCTTAGTCCCGAAAGCAGAAAGAGGTCTAGTCATTATGGCTGCAACATAAAGTTTGTGAAGAATGCGAAATGTTCCGAAGTCCGTGTTCCAGCGAACAACTGCGTATGAAATAGTACGTTATTACTTATAATGTTCTTAATAGTCATGAACAGATGAGGATGGTCAATTATAGTAGAAACAAATACATGACAGATAAATATCCTTTTAAATAGCAACATGCTAATCAAAAGTGCCGCAGCTCTTGCTATTACAGACTGTATAAAACGGAAATGTTGCTGATATCATTGATTCGTATTTTGATTAGCTCTATGCTAGACTCTACCTCCAACCTTTCAGTGTTACTTCCAAATCCTTTTGAAAAGCTGATAATACTCTTAGAACTTTAGGAAAGGTAATTCTATTCTAAAATTATATTACTCGATACGCAGTTACAGTTATAAATGATATTAAATAGTATATAATCTGCATAATCAAATATAGTTTGCGTTAGAAATTAAAATAACATTAATTAAATATAAACAGTGATCTAAGACCAAAATATTTACATTTGTTAACAGAGATCCCGATTTATCCAATCTAAATTCTATTTCAAAATTTCTTGAACCAAAATGTATATACAACATGCTTACCCCAAAGTATGCCTAGAGAATGACTTTTAAGCATCAAAATCTCTGTGAATGAATAGTAGCTACCCTTGTCATTCTGAGTATATTCATAATGTAATATTGTAATTTTCGTGTTTCACGTAATAACGTATCAGTGTAACAATGCTGGTCACCCGTACGGCAATAATTAATGCTAGTACTGTCAGTAAAAGCCAATTGATCAATCACAATCGCATTTACCTCATGAATGTTGCTAACTTCAGTACCTATTTACTATATGTGTAAACAGTTACTGTTTAAATATCATATATGTTTATTTCCGATTTAAAATTTATCTTTATTGTTCAAACGAATTTCTTGCCTTTGCTGTATACTTACCAGTATTGTAAACTATTAGTGGAGAGCAATCACATGATTCCATAACTCTTTCGTATTTGCATTGCATACGACATGCTTCTTGAGTGTATATGTAACTAACGTCTAACTTTACTTCGTCACGAAAGATGCATTTCCTCTGACGAAGGGTAAGTTTCCTCAAGCTTGGAGAACTCACAGTGGAAAATAAACTCACCCCAAATACGAACGTATTTTTATTTTTAATTTTTTCGTAAAGGAAATAATTATGTATCTTCTGAGGATATTCGTACGGCGAGTTCAGGAAAACCTAACAAAATAGATAATATCAAGTTATTACAAACATACTTGTAGACACACACATTACTTGTAACTAAACAAATCCCTACCTTAATGCAAAAGTAGACAAGATGAACAGCTATTACTTACATTTAGTAGTAGAATGCAATGTTTTAAAAGAAACACAAACAATATTTGTAAATTAAATAATAATTTACCCGGCACGTAGCAGAGAGAATAATGTGTGTAGTCAATATTTTATCTGTAGGTTATCGCTGTAAATGGGACCAATGTTAAACATGACCGATATTGTTTTTTATTTTTAAAAAATCTCGTTCGGTAGGACTAGGCTAAAGTAGATCTCGAAGTTTTTTATTTTCAAAAATTTAAATCTCGCCTAATGTGAGCGCTGTCAAGATTTTATTTATTGTTTTTTTATTCATCAAGAGCTGATTATA
>JAGDQP010031373.1:397-21979 GCA_022664845.1 Lepisma saccharinum
GAGTCCTCAACTTTCCTTGTTGTGGTGCCCGTCTTCACCCA
The DNA here is from genome assembly GCA_022664845.1 of Lepisma saccharinum. Classification (NCBI taxonomy): domain Eukaryota; kingdom Metazoa; phylum Arthropoda; class Insecta; order Zygentoma; family Lepismatidae; genus Lepisma; species Lepisma saccharinum. The sequence continues at coordinate 439 of JAGDQP010031373.1, forward strand.
GGCAGGAAGGAGTCAACTTTCCTTCGTGTGCTGCCCGTCTTCACCCAGGCAGGTAGGAGTCCTCAACTTTCCTTGTTGTGGTGCCCGTCTTCACCCAGGCAGGAAGGAGTCCTCAACTTTCCTTGTTGTGGTGCCCGTCTTCACCCAGGCAGGTAGGAGTCCTCAACTTTCCTTGGAGAGCTGCCTGTCTTCACCCAGGCAGGTAGGAGTCCTCAACTTTCCTTGGTGTGGTGCCCGTCTTCACTCAAGCAGGCGTACTCTATTCGTCTTCTCTTTTGCTATCATTTCCGTTTGTCTTCATATGTTACTAATAGAGAATTGCCTTACAGCATTTCCGCAGTGGTAAAATCCCACACCCAGAGGGCTGTTGTTGCAGAGATCTTGGGTGTGTGGGAGATCATGTATTTATTCATTTATGTGTTCCTCCTGGGAAGGGGACATTACAAGTGTTTGACTGAGTTTTCGTCTAATATTTTTCTGCTTTTTACTGATTCTTACAGAATCACTGGTGCAGTGACTAAACAGGTAAATATTACTGTCTGTTCAGTATTTCATAAGGATTTATGTTACCCTAAATGATTATGCCGGGCACTTTTATTAATTAGGCAAAGACATGTATTCATAACTTGTGCGTGTGTGGTGAAAACCGGTAGTCAAGATACGAGTATTCTTATTGTGAAAAAGCCTTATATTTATAAAATTAACTTAAGAATATAATAATAAATAATTAATTCTCACGTATCTTTCACAAAAATGTAATATATTTCATAACAATTGAGAAAAGACTCGCTACAGAATTTAAAATTATTTTTCAGTTAGATTTTGAAATTCACAAGGAGGAAGTTCTATTATTATTAAATAGCCTATTATTTTTTCATAATTGTAAATTTTATATGTTATGAATAAGACTATTGACCTCTTTAGACCACAATTGTTCATATATTACAATATCTCTGTATGAATGGACAGATCCAGTGTGTAGAATGTCATACCTGGGCCCATGATGCCTGCAGTGGTGAATATGAAGAAGACAATGATTTTACATGCGATTTTTGTCGATAAACTTTAAATTTAACATTGTAACATAAAGGAAATTGGTTGTTTAGCCAAAAGGTTTGGGATTCGCCTATTTTCATATAAATAGCATGTGCACCCAGTTTTACCCCAGGGGTGGTTTAACTTTTTGTAAAATATATATATATATATAAAATAAATATTATACCTATGACCTCTTTGTGGCTTCAACCTTAAAGAATAATAAATAGCAGAGCATTTGTACTGATTTTCATAAAATTTTGTAAACAATATCGGCTTCAGCAAGCCAACGAACCTTAGCTTCGGTTCTAACCCACTTTCCCCTAACTAGCATCTTCCCGATAATAAGATTTATATTTTAAACTTATATTCGGGTACCGCGTAGGAAATAGTTGAACCGATTCAGAGGAAGCATGGCAATACGATAGAGTGCACTACTGTCATGTTTTTCGGTACGATTAAAATTTCAAGCTACTTAAACCTTTCATACAACGAAATTTAACTTGGAAATCTTTTAAATTGGTTGATTCCAGGAGTGATTCTTGAACCATAACCAGCAATAGTTGTGCCTAACAACGGACGTATCCGACTGCGGGGTCCCACTTGTAGTTTCTGCCTAGTGCCATTAGAAAGCAATATTAATGAGAATGTATTGAACAAAACATTAGCTGCTAATGAGGTACGGGGGTGGCGCTAGAGGTAACCCAGGTTGCCTTAGGGACAAATTGCTTGGGGGCGATCAGCCCTAGTATAAAGACACGCGTTTACTTCAGCACAGTGCTACGTAGAGTATAGTTGTGTGTACATCGAAACGAAGCAATGACATCACTAAACAAGGCAAACGTTGCGTTATACTTGGAACAACAGCTGACAAAGTTAAAATTCAGGCAATAGGCGATACACTGCTTACATATCATGAGAAAGCAGTGACGAATGATAATTATATTACCTTTTTTAACAGATGAGTCAGTGGAATTGTGAGGTGTCTTATACCCTTAACTATGATGACAGTGGACATGAAGATTCCAACGTTGACGAAGAAGCAGACAATAATAACATCCGAGCCATAGCAAGAAAACAATTATAAACAGATTTTGGATTAGTGAACACAAGTACACATAAAAAACTATGAATTACCAAGAGAAGACAACTCCAACCTTACGACGTCTTGTGTTCGCGCAATTCAAGGACGCAAGGACATGTTCATGATAGTGACTTACAGCGGAATGCATATCAAATTAGCGTGATATTTGGTACTGTAGTTTCCAGGCAAGCACCGAGTGGCTTGCTAACTTCAAACAGTGCTGTAGAATTGGAAGCGTAAGATTACCGAATTCCAAACGAGACGGCAGAAAAACGCTGATCAACGAACTGCAACATCAGCTTGCGAATTCGTAAATGAAATAAAACAGCTAATTCCATAATTCAATAAGGAACGCATTTACAATACTGACCAATTCGGATTTGAAGAGGAAATGCACAAAAAGCAACCTTAGAAGTTAAAGAAAGAAAAGCTGTCTTCGAGCGGCTGTATATGCTGTCATGCATTCTTATGCGATTATGCTGAAAATTAATATGGATTGGAAATTAGCTCGATTGTTTTGCGAGAGGAAAGAGGTGCTCTTCCTCCTACAGTTTTGCCACGTATCAGTGAGTTAGTGGACATACTTGGAAATATACTGTATGCAACAGCAAATAATTGTGGGAAATGTGGCTACCGGAACTACAGCAATGGTACAAATACTGCTTTCGACCTGTAGCGGGTGAAAAAAGTATTATTTTAACTGACTGCCTTTAAAAATCATATCGTATTGGACCACACTATCCCACCTGACAAGTGCGTGACATTGAAATTTTTACCACCTGGCGTGGTGCGTGTGGGGGTGGTTCAAGTGACGTTGGAAAACACCCCCACAAATTCTGGATGTAAGTTTTTTTGTGTTAACAAAACATACTTTCTCACCATCTGCAGTTACGTAATGAAAGATAGTCAATTTCACGAGACGCTGGATGACAGGTTGGTGCGTATTCATTTACATTCCATCAGATACACTGGTTCTCATCGCCACACTATGCTAATATGATTCTGTATGCGTTTTTCAAGAGTGGTTACAAATATTTTCGTCTTGAATGGTTTAACACGACCAAAGACTTCGTCTTTGATTTAGTTGGTGTGGACGTTTGTGATCAGTGTGATGAGTCGTTCTTCATTCACTGTTAATGGTGCAAGTTGAAGGTGTATTTTGATAATATTTTTTAACTCTGATCATCACCATTTTGCAACATCCAACTCCTACCACCCGTAGAATGTCTACCTATTCCGAAGTAGATTGCTTTCTGCACCACCTAAGTGCCAACTTTCCGTCGTTCTCCTGAGCACAAAGTAAGCCATTGGCCGTTTGTAAAGGTTGCCCCTAGTACCCCCAGATTATTCTATATGCAATTAAATTTCTCCGGCTGAGGCGTGGGATGTAGAACATCCACCTGAAAAGCAGTATATGAATAGTAAGGGGTCCCAACCCTACTCTATCTACAGCATGCGAAGGGACACTCGTCCGAGCTTACGAATTTATACTGCCTGGAGCTATCGTAACTAAACCCAGGAATCAAAAGGATCATACAAATAAAAAACAAGGTTCTCTTTAGCACCAATTATTACAGCTAACAACTGCTCACCCAGAGCCAAGGTAATTGTTTGGACCGAAGCCCAAGAATAAGTGACTTTACATCAAGATACAAGCTCTTATATACAGTACCATCTACTCTGATGGCGTGATGCGGTTTCCGCTTATGAAAATTAATATTTATGAACATATTTAGAAATGGTAAATTACATCAAAAGCAATTAAATTATTTATTTAATAAATTTTCAACGTAATATCCCTTCCTTATTGTTGCTTTGCTTAAATAGTTCCGGCACAATTATTATTGATATACGTGCGCCTTGTAAAATGCCCATCCTATAACACACACATTTATTCTGAAGCCACAATGAGTAAAATAAATATTTAGTTCAAAATTATTGAATATAATTCAGTAGGATATCTTAAGGTCTTTAATATGGCGAAGCTTTCGGCATTAAAATAGGTTAAACTGTAATTTAGTCTGTATTGCAAAATATTCAATTTTTCAAAAGGGTGAGTGAGGTTATACAGGATATTTCGGGGTGTGTTATAGGTGACAATTATTTATACAAAGTGAGGCACTCGCGCAACATGAGGAGCGTCACAAGTTAATGTTTTGTTCAATACATTCTTCTTAATAATGCTTTTTGATGTTACTTGGCAGAAACAGCTCTTGTGACCTTGAAATTGGATAGTTTCCTTGTAAGTCTTTAAAAGTGTCTTTTCTGTTCTTTGCAGGCAAATGTTTTTGAGTTTATAATGTTTATTGAAGGACAGCTCGCGTTTTTGCCCACTCCTTGAAACCATGTTTTGCTGACATGTTTGTTTATCTCTCATCGCAACACAGATTCTATGTGTATATATTTTTTTACATACAATAGTTCCACAAGACAAATCGGTGTTTGTTTATATATTCCTTCACCGAAAAGACCTTTCGCAACTTCAACTTTACGTGGGAAATGTCTTTCTAACCTTTCACACGATGTCCAAATCACAGAGCTTCACACAAAAATAAGAACAGCAAATTACACTGCAAACTTGTTGGCGTAAAAACACAATAGGTATATTATAACTTAAGCGTGACCTGCAGAACGCTCATCCAATGCTGCCATCTGCAGTACAAGAGTGATAGAGTACTCTAGTTGAACTGTACACAAGTACGTGATAAAATATTAATACTTTGACAGCAAGTTTGGATGCTATACGCCTTCGTAATTAGATACAAAGAGAAAATTTGAAATTCTCTGGAGTGAGTTTAATAATTCAAACACATCTGTAATAGTAATAGTAAGGATTTTGGAGGTTAATAGTAGTGACTGCAATAGAAGTAATATTACTTACTTACTTACTCTATGGCTTACGAAACTCGCAAGTTCATAGCCGCAGTAACGAATTAGAAGTCATATTTGAATTTGTATTTTTGATATACGTCCCAGATAAAGCCAGTCACCACAGATGTTACTAATATACGATATAGTCAATTTTCTAACGGGTTCTCGATTTTATATAAAGTTCTAAACTTATTTTTCTTTAAAAAGTGTCCTTTTGAAAAAAGGCTATTCAAATTTATGACAAAGTTTTTTTTTCGTAAACGAATATCTTGTGGTTTTCTTTTAAGTCGGTTAGTGAAAATGGACTTGTTTTCTTGGATTCTCCAGCAGAAAACAAGCATAAAATTCAGGAGTACACATTTAGAAATATGAGTTTAAAAAATCTACTTACGTCATATTACAGATGATACTTGAAATATTCACAGTTAATATTACTTTCCTTTCAAAACGAAAAGCAAAAATCATAATTTGTTTGTACTTAACAGAAGCAGTTTTCGTAATAACGATAATATTAAGTCATGTAAATAAAGCAGAAAAGAATAACTAACTTGAAGTGAACTTAATTTAAATAGATTCTACTTTCTTAACAAGCCAAAAGAAAGTAGAAGAAAAAAGAATATCGCTTGCAATCTATGGCAAGCAGTGGTTTGCAGAAGTTTCCCGCCCTTAAGGCAAGAATCCGTCTTTCAAACCTCTTCTAACTCTTCCCACAAACCCCTCACTATTCCTACGCCTCGGCATTCTGCTGTCTTCAGAAATATAATAAGCGGCGTAAACCAATTTCCTTTTACGTTCTTTCCAACCCTTGCCCCCTTTCCTTCTTCGTCCTGTAGAAATTCCTCCTCTTCCTTATCCCGCTAATCTTTCCTCATGAAGTTTGTTCAATTAAGTTTTAGCCTTCAAGCCATGTTGCTGAAGATGATAACCACATCTTCCCTCTAACCCTGTTTCCTGTATCTCTTTTTTTTTCTTAATTCTTGTATCCGTGTTCAACAGCATCCCTGTCTTATTTTAACTACCCAGAAAAAAATTCTACTACGATTTATTGACCTTGGTTTCTATCATTTACACGTGTACTTATAAACACTTTGCTGTCGGTTTTAGTTGTCTAGTTGAATGATGGTGCTTCTTTGAAACAATCATTGGTACTCTTGCTTGTATGACATTAATGGGCATTAATGGTAATCTTAAAAGAGCTTTTAATCACTGTTAAATATGGGGGAAGAAGTTGTTTCTAGATATGTTTGTATGTACCGTGCCTATAGGGAGCGTGTGTCGTGAGTATAGCGAGTGTGTGCCGTGCGTATAGGCCGTTTGTGCCGTACGTCGAGTGTGTGTATGCCGTTCCTAGAGGAAGTGTGTACCGTGTCTAGAGTATTTGTGTGCCATGCCTTAAGCGTGCGTGCCTTGCCTCGAGCGTGTGTGTGAGGTTTCCTCAGCAGAGATTATCAACCGCTGGTCCGCAGACCGCTACCGGTCAGCGAAGCTATTGTACCGGTCCTCGACAAATGAATATATTTAAATATTTAACACATATTTTGTAGATTTCAACAGTTCAAAATTGAGATTTAATTTTAAATTTCCTTCTTCCAAAATTAGAATTTGAAGATGTGCTTTCAACATTTGGACGTCAATAATAATAATAATAATAATAATAATAATAAAATATCCAACTTATTGGCATGTTACCGGTCCGTGAATGTTTTTCTATAGTTTGAAGGTCTGTAAGTGTTAAAAAGTTGAAAAACACTGGTCTAGAGGGAGTGTGAGTGTCGTGCCTAAAGCGAATGTGTTCCATGTCTAGAGCGTGTGTGTGCACCGTTCCTAGATGTGTGTATGTCGTGCCTAGAACGTATGTGTTTCGTATCTAGACCGAGTGTGATTAAAGCAGTGTACAGCGTATACACGTGACACATAAAGCTATACATGGCTTTCATCATTCATGCTATACTATATACTACACATACAGCTTTAATCACATCAGTGTTCCCTGGAAACGGAATTAGACTATTGTCCGAAGCATTTGAAATACTCTTTTATTCCAAAGGGTCATAAGTTCATATACAAGTTATAAAACATCAAGACTGTTATTTGAGGTAACATATCAAGCAGGTATTGTTCCATAAGTCGGTGTTTATCTTCGCCAAATTTTCCCATATATTTCGTTTATTTCTTCGTAGTAGATTTTGCTAACCCCCTTTCATCCCCTTTCGTATCCAAGAGAGCCCTTTGACGCTAAAATAATTTGCAGGAGAGACGACAAGAAACCGCATGAGACTGTTCATACAGTATCAAATTTCTCTCTATACCTTTAAACTCTATTAGTTTCAAAGTTCCGGTAAGAGTTCCTCGTCTCCCTTTCTCAACCACACTCACTTTTACTCTCACGGTTTCAAGTTCTTATTTTTTTACACGTCCTTATTTTCACCTCTTCACGTTGACCCCACCTTGTTAAAATAAAATTGTGCTAGCTTTGTTGAATTAAATCTTAATTATATTTTGGATCAGGCCTAGATAGAGGTGGGGATGAGGAAAGATTTGGAAAGAAAATAGACTAGAGCCTAGTTTATAGATACCATCCCGACATTAACCTGATATGACTGAGGAAAAAGTCCCATTATGACCAGCCGCTAGGTAGGATCACAGACCTTCCAAATGCAAAGGCAACGCTCTACCAACTGAATTATGCCCATTCGGTTTCTGCATCTGATTTTATACGGCTTTGCATATTGGATATTCTTCAGAATCTACAAGGGTTGTTCAAAATAAAACCGAACTTTTTAAACAAATAAAATAAATTGTAATATTCACCTTAGTCGGACCTGTCTCTTCCAAGGTACCTCCGTTGTGCCTACACCGTTCCCAGCGTTTCTCTCAGTTATAGAATGCCTGACAGCAGATTTCCTCTATGATCTGCAATCTGCAGCTTTTGAGGTTTAATTACAAATTAAGGAAGGCGAAGAATTCGACTGGTGCCAAACTAAGGAAGTATGCTGGCTGTAGGACATCAGGCTGTTTTGCCAAAAAGTCCCGGGAAACGAGTGGGTAATGAGAACTTGCATTATCGTGATAAACCATCTAGAATTTATTCTGTTACAAATCTATCCTCTTGCGCCGCACCTCTTCTCCTAATCGCTCCATGATGTTGACGCAGAATAATATATTTACTGTGGAACCACATGCCACGGAATACGAATAAGCGATCCCCTGACACCCAAAGAAGACCTTTAAAATGGGATTTTGAAGTTTTAGGACTGGTTATGAATTCCTCAACCCTAGGCACCGATGGCTAAGTAATAAAAGCGAGGCAAATACCAACCGCTACAGTAACGCAGGTTCAGAAACAAAAAGTTAGAATATATGATGTAGAAGATTCAGGAGATAGAGGAAACCGACAAGACAAATGACATTCGAGATATATACAAAGGGGTAAACTTGTTAAGAAAAGATTACCAGCCGAGGTTAGGGATGATTAGAAATGAACGCGGAGATCTGCACGCAGATTCGACCAAAATTATAGATGTGTGGAAAAGTTATTTCCACAAACTTCTTAATGTACACAACGGAGAAAAAACAAAGGAATTTGACATCCATACCGCAGAATGGCGAAACCTAGCGAAATCGAAGTCGAAATGTCGATAAAGAAATTTATAAAAATCAAATCACCAGGAATAGACAATATTCCAGCCGAATTAATTAAAGCGGGTGGAACGGCACTAATCAAGAAACTGTATAAATTGATAAACGCAATATGGAGAAAGGAGGAGCTTCCAAAGGAATGGAAAACCTCAATAATAGTTCCGGTTTACAAAAAGGCGATAAATCGGACTATAATAGTTACAGCGGGATGTCGTTACTTCCAACATGATACAAAGTATTAAGTAATATTCTCTTAACACACCTAAGTGTATACGTAGATGAAATAAATGGAAATCACCAATGTGGATTTAGAAGAAATAGATCCACGTTGGACCAGATTTTCGCCTTGAGACAAATCTTGAAGGAGAAGAAATGGGAATATAATAGGGCTGTTCACCAGCTGTTAATTGATTTTACAAAGGCTTATGATTAAATTAAAAGGGAAAAGCTATACAGGATCCTGGTACAATTTGAAATTCCAAAGAAAATTGTTCATCTTGTGAAAATGTGTCTCAGCTGCCCCATAAGCAGAATACGGATAGGTCACTTAGTTTCAAGATTCGCAACGGATTGAAACAAGGCGATGTCTTATCAACACCATTGTTTAACTTTGCGTTAGAATATGTGATTTTAAAAACAAAAGAGGACTAATGTTGAATAACTTGAATCAAATGTTCGTGTACACGGATGATGTAGATTTAATAGGGTACGATATAGATGCACTACAAAGCAACACCGATGTCTTAGTAGAAGCGTGCGATGAGATAGATCTACAGGTAAACATAGATAAAACAAAATACATAACAAGCCTGAACATAGGGAATAACGAAAATAGTTACATAACAATTAAGAATGAGAAAATAGAGAAAGTAAACAAATTTAAATACTTGGAAGCATACATAACAAGCAAAGACGAGGTAACGGAAAAAATAAAAAAGTCTTTTAGTATCGGGCAACGCATGTTTCTATTCAGTCCAGAAACACCTAACCTAGCGATTAATATCAAGGAAATTAAGAATAAATAGAACGGTTAATCTGCCGTTAATACTTTACGGTTGCGAAAGTTGGAGTACGACCCTAGCAGATGAACGTAAATTACGTGTATTTGAAAATAATGTTTTGAGAAAGATATACGGTCTTAAACGTGACGAGATGACTGGAGAATTGAGGAGACTGCATAATGAAAACTTCACGGACTGTACGACTCACCCAATATTGTAAGAATAATGAAATCACGATAACTAAGATGGGTAGGCCATGTAACTCAGATGGGAGAAAAACGAAGATTATATTCTATCTTGGTTGGAAAGCCGGAGGCAAAGAGACCGCTGGAAAGACCGGGAAGACAATATTAGAAGCGATCTTCGAGAAGCAGGTTTTTGTGATGAAAACCGGCTTGATCTTGCTCAAGATAAATCCCGATGGCGAACGTTTCTTACTACGGTGTTGAACTTGCGAGTTCCGAAAGCTACCTAATTATAAAGATTTGACCTTCACTTCTACATTGTACCGGAACACATACGTCTCATTACTTGTAATCATAAGCCTTGGAAAATTAAGCTGACAACTCTCTGCATGTCTTGACACCGTCCTCTTTTGATTCGGTTGTTAACAGACGTGGTATAAAGTTCGCGGCATGACGTCACATCTGCAGTGTTTCCGTCAAAACCGTACTAAACTTATATACAGTTCAGAGCTAACTTCACTTACCATGAGACAACCGTATGAACAGATGACTTCCTACATCATTTCGATAATTTTGATGTCGGTAAATATGTACGGCTGTCCGGGTTCTGCGTAGTCCTCGCTTGAGGTTGGACTCACTTTGAAACGTTTGTACCATTCGTAACGTTGTGTTCGACTCAAATATTCCTCACCATAGGCTTTATGCATTATATTGAAGGTCTCTGCAAACGTTTTGTCCAATTTGACAGAGAATTACATACATAACTCACTGACTTTTTAAGTTCCTTATGCTTGGTAACTAACAGTCGCCATGGACTCTCAATACATTTACACTTACTAATTCTATCTAAAGAGGAACAAATATAGAATATTCTAGTGCGATTTGGAATATCGAAAAAGGTTGTTCCACTAAGTGAGAATATGTCTCAGCGATCCCATAATAAGAGTACAAATAGGAAATAATATGACAGATAATTTCGAGATTCGCATCTGATTCAAACAACGTAATGCCTTGTCTCCACTAGTCTTTAAATTTGGATTAGAATGTCAAATTTAAAATAATAAATGGAGAGGAGAAAAGAATGGGATGATCGAGCTATAAGTTGATATGGATGATGTGAATTTAAAGGGGAATGATATAGATTTGCAAAGTAACAAGGTTGCGAGGAGATGGACCAACAAGTAAACGTAGGAAAAACAAACTATATGATAACAAACTGAAAAGCAGAGGATGAAATAAATATAATAATTAAGAATGAGATCGTAGAGTAAATAAAGAAGTTTAAATACTTGGGAACAAAATCGAGGTATGGAAATAAATAAAAGATGGTTTAGCATCGCAAGACACATGTTTCTGTTCCATCGAGGAACGCCTAAACTCGCCATTATAAGGACGAAAGTTGAAAATGAAAACAGATGAAAAGAGTTATGCTGTCGGTAGTACTTTATGATTAAGAAAGTTACAGTATAACCCGATAGATGAATATAAGCTATCAGCGTTTTAAAAATAAGGTTCTGATAAAGATAAACAGGTCGAAACGGGAGAAGGAGTCCCGAAAATGTAGTCATAATGAAAAACTCTTCAAACTGACGGATTGATTTGACATCATAAGAATAATGGCATGTGGATAGCTGAGATGGACAAATTGTGAAGCTCGAATGAAGGAGAAACAATTGTATATTTCATTGTAGATGGGAGATCAGGGCGGCGAAAGAGGCCATTGGAAGGACAATATTAAAATGGATCTTTGACAGATAGTTACTTTGTTCGTTATGAAAATTTTATTCTTGATTTTGTCTACAATAGAATCCAATGTTGAACGTTTGTTTAGAACGGCGATGATGTTGATAGTTAGTTACTTAGCATTAAGATTAATTCTATTTGACGCAATAACTTATTACGAATTATAATATCTTGATTTTACGGATACAAAAGTAGTAATCACGTCATGGACTCAAAATATTTTAACCATGTAAACAATAACAATGCTGACGGTCCTAAGTTTGTTTATAATGGGAAAGGAATTGTTTCTACCTGCTGTAAAACGTGCTTTTGTATTAACAATCTAATTAGCACCAAATTTATGAAAGAAAAGTAGGAAACTTTCTTCTAATTAATTAACTATATTGTTCATGTGTATTTGTGTGAATGGGAAATACAACGGGAAAAAGAGAGGGAGAGATAGAAAGAGAGAAGAAAGATCAGAGGAATACAACAGTAACCGCCAAAACAAGATTCATTATTAGAAAAAATCACCAACATTATTCGCAAACACAATTGATTTTTTAAAACATTCCTCAATCACTTTGAATTCTGTATATATTTTTAAAGTTCGCATATATCATATATAACAAACGTAACCTATATTGTTTTGAAATGCATTTAACGAACGGATTATATATGTGAATTCCCTATTCCCCAACTACCTTATATGCATTCTGTGTTCGCAATTCTTAAGGGAGATACAACATCGAAATAAAATATATATTTAGAGAAACCGAGATTATAGAAATAATAAAATAATATTTCTCAAACATATATCACACCTTCAACGTAGGCTCAAAATATTACAGCAAAAAAAAGGATAAATATATAAACCTTTCCCACTCCGCAGCTGCATGGACCGCTCGCACAGACAGCATGTATATTCGCTAATGTTTTCACATTGGTGACGTAGTTTATCAAACTAATGATCCAGTTGTCCCTTGGACGCTCATCAGAGTAACACACTAAACACACATGCAGACACACAGTATCAGAGCAAATGTTCTAGCTCTGGACCATCCATCACAACTACATCATTTAGAGTTTCTGTGAAATATCGTCGTATTCAATTTGAATATGCCGTATGTTATTTGAGTTTGCAGATAGAACCTGCTTAGGGAATAACGTTAAATTGAATTTTAAGTTAAAACTTAAGACAATTGAAATATTGTATACAAGAAATACTAAGGTCAAGGAAGTTTATATATTTAATGCAGTCCGCTGAATTGTCCATCGCCCAAAAAGTTGTACTACTTTCAAATCTTCTTCAGCAGTTTCATTAGGTACTTATTAGTCAATGTGTGGCTAAATTGTGTTATAAGCCAATATGTTTGTTTTATATTTTAGTATATTATTAAATATTTAAAAATAAGTTTCCTTAGCCATTGTGCAGCTTTGTTTTCATTTTAGTGTATTATTAAATACTTAAAAATTCATTTTCCTAGCCATTGTGCTATTTTGTTTCAGTGTATTATTAAATACTCAAAAAATAAGTTTCCTTAGCCATTGTGATACTTTGTTTCCATTTTAATATATTATTAAACACTTAGAAGATAAGATAAGCTTCCTTAGCCATTGTGCTACTTTGTTTTCATTTTAGCGCATTATTAAATACTTAAAAATAAGTTTCCTTAGCCATTGTGATACTTTATTTTCATTTTAGTGTGTTATTAAATACTTAAAAATAAGTTTCCTTAGCCATTGTGTTATCTTGTTTCCATTTTAGTGCGTTGTACTTAGAAAATAAGCTATGTCACTCAGTCAAAGCAGTCTGAGAGAAAATAATTTCAGATCTGAATTCAGTAATCCCAATCTGAAACTGGTAGGTGCTTTTTTTCATTTTCTTTCAGTAATGAGTGAAATTCTTTCTAAGAATTTACACTTAAAAAGTGAATATCAAGATAAATCGACTTCAGATTTGCGTTTACATGTCTCGATTCTTCTTGTCGTTTCAAATCTAAGGATTCTAAACCCTGCTAGGTCACTTGTGAGTTGATGATTCTCCATGAAATAAAATTCAAGCTAGTTGTTACTAAACAGACGTCATTACGTTCTCATGAGCTACTTGTTTTCATTATCTACCCTAAATCAAACCTCCCCATGCGATCATGAACTACATCCAACAGTCCCATTCAAAGCGACCCAATCATTCAAACGCTATGTACGGACAAGCATACATAAACTTAAAGTTAAACCGATGATAATGTTCTAAAGTTCATATAATAGAAAACAAAAGTGTCTTTGCGACAATTTTAATATTGATATAAGTATGCGAAGTGATGGTGAAGAAAATAGTGAGCATCCGAATGGCATAGGTCAAATTTCACAAAAGTGCATTTAATGTGATAATACCATGAAGAAAAAGTTGTAGTGTTACCAGATTACAATGGTAGTTTGCTACGCCACAGTAACTTTGCATTAGCTAGAAATCGTGTACCGCTGGTTAAAGCAGCTCCGGTGAATCATAACTAGAGACAGTAGAATACTCGAGAAAATTTTAATAACTCCAAAAAAAACAATGCATAAAGTAGATAGATGGCTGTTAACATTTTGTGTTAAATCTGCTGTTTAACTCACGAAATGTTCGCAAAATTTGAATATTTTGCTTCTATCCACGAGCTTCTTGAACTTTACGCAAGAAATTATACAATTTTTATTCATTATTTCACGAAAATAATGCCTAAACAATCGAAAATGTATCTAATTGGGTTTTAAAGTATTTATTATCTAGCTCGCGTAGCGTGGAGAATGTTCGAATGTAGTACACTGAATCCTTCATAGATGGCAGCAGATTTGCAAACATGGTTTACCATCTAACGGGGAAAATAGAAACTACAAAGAGCATTCATTGTGTGCCTAATGCACTTTATCTAGATTTTTATCAGCAAGTATTAATGCAAGGTTTATGTCTAAAGTTTCAAAGCGTCATTAGACGTCATTTTAGACACTCAAGATATTTATTCTTGTACTGAAGAAAATTACGAAGTAGTGAATCAGCAATATTGATATTATCTTAGTTTCTCGGTCATTCTAGTGCTTTGTAGGTACTTTTGTGACATTAAAGTGAGTTCTCCTGTGTAATACATAGAAACTTCCAGAAAACGTTGACGTATTCCTTTTCCAGTTTCAATTTATCTACTACAACGTAACTAGGACATTATATTGACCGAAGAATATAGTAATAAAAGAAGAAGACACTTTAGGTGACAAGAACTCGTAGGATGTAATGCACTGCCATCTGTGATGTTTACAACGTTCTGGTATTGTGTAGATGTGTAAAAGAACTTCTCTCATGGGGAGTTTATTTGAAAAGATGAGGAATTATATCAGCTGTGCTTTATTCACAAGTCCACGAGGAGAACGTCTATTTACTGACGCCGTCTCTAAAGGCAGATACCTTTCTTCTGATAGCTGTCCCGTGAGAATCTGGTCTTCTACAATAAGCTGCTACTGAGAGAGAGAGAGAGAGAGATGTTCAGATGAGGGTGAGGACTGTAACAATTCAATGCAGAGAGAACATGACAGAATGACAAGTAAGATAGAGGAGTAACGTTTGTTCGTATCTGGAGAGATACTCGCAGAGCAGTTTTCTAGGGAACTGCGTATATTAATATACGAGGCTTATAAGAAAAAATTGTAATCTGACATGGACGAAAAGGAAGTAAAACTGTTAAGTTTTCACTAACAATGTCCTTCTCGACAAGAAGTTAAAAATATATTATTATTTAATGGACTGTACAAAACAAATCGTCATATTTCTCAAATGTTAAAGAAGCTTTTGAATTATTTCTTTAGTCTTCCGCTTCTTAAATGCACTAAAATTGAAACAAAGTAACACAATGGCTAAGAAAAAATATTTTTCTAAACATAAAAAGGAAACAAAATAGAAGAACGGCTAAGAAAACGTATTTTCGAAGTACCTAGTACTATACAGAAATGGAGACAAAATAGCCCAATCGGTAAGGAAACTTATTTTCTAAGTATGAGGAAGAACGGTAGTTCTTCGAGTGCCACTCACAAACGAGTCTGTTAACGACACACTCATATATATATAGCTCATTTCGGATCTAGCGAACTATAATCCCGATTATAATGCTTGAAGTAGCATTTGAAAGCTCTTTGCCATACTAAGACACAGAAACAGATTTGGGTTGGTAGGACCTTTCTGGGACCCCCTAGAGCGGTGTGGAAAACAAAATCAAAATTTCACATTTATGATGATAGTAATGAACCTAGACCATATAGGCGGCCGAAACTTACGGAATCTTAATACGCAATTCAATATCTGTCAAACGGTGTATTATACGTCAAAATCGAAGATGGGGTTCAAAAGTTATGACCTTTTTAAGTCTATATCACAGAATTTCCAAAAATCATAGAAAAGTTTGTCTGTCATTATGTGTTTCTTTTTGCTTTAGTCCCAAATGGTTGGTACCAGGGGCCTTGTGGGGTCAATTTCGGGACCCGTTGGGGGAAAAAAATGCTCATTTTTAATAGGAGTTACGGTTTTCGAGACACGGAGCCTACCATGGTCCAAAATCGATCTTTTGTATGAAGCCTATGCATTGTTTTCAATAGGCAGTCTTACAAAATAAATCATATCAGTACAAAAACCCCTTTGGGGTAAAGGGAAGAGTGACGCAATAATTCTGCTCACAAAAGAAGTGATATCCATTTTGCGAGTGGCTTTCTTTGTGTCCCTATGGTGAAAGGGAGGATACTAAGGGCCATATTTATGAATCACTCCCAAGAAGTGGGTGTCTCCCAGGAGTATATAACTTCAATGGCCCTGGGAGCCACCCACTCTTGGGGGTTATTCATAAATATGGTCCGAAGTATCTTAATTTTATAACAAAGAAAACAATTCCGCCATAGTGACACATAGAAAGTCACTCGCAAAATGGATATCACTTCTTTGTGAGCAGAATTCTTGCGTCAATCTTCCCTTTACCCCGAAGTTTTTTTTAATACTGATTTATGAATACACTAAAATGAAGACAAATCATGATTAGGGTGACTTTATGTAGAACAGTTGTAGCTCACTTAGTACAGCGTTGGATTCGTTTTCGAAAGATCCTCTGATCGATCCCAGAGGCTTGTTTTAATCACGTGGCTACATCCTCTTATTTGCCATGTCCCAGTATGAGCCACAGTTACCAAAGGCCATAGACAAACTTCAGTATTTTTTTTTTTTTTAAATCGTGTATACATTTCCCTCCAGGCAAAACAAATGTCAAATTATCTGGTCCGTGCAGTGTGTCAGAGAAAGGATAAAACATATAGCAGCTGGAATACACGGTCACCAATATCAAATCCTTTCATTCGTGTTAATTTCTGAAATACAATAATCTTGCACTGAAACTTTTAAAAATCCTTTAAGAAAAAAATTCTGAATGTGTACTCACATTTTCAAACAAGGAACTGATCAAATTGGGTTATAAGTTATTGACGGGACTTGTTTCATTTGACAGATGCTCTTGTTAAATTACTAAAAGAAAACTATTTTTCGTATAAGGGCAGAGATTCTGCCAGGAGTTTCAATTTGGGGGGTGTAAAACCAAAATTGAGGGGGTGTAAGTAAAGTTTTGTAGGGTTTCTATCATTTATTAAATGTAAACAAAATTAAGTTGACGGTGCGTGCTCGAGAATTTGGGAAGGTAAAAAAAAACCTTATTGGGGAGGTTTTGCAGAATTACAGGCCGAGGGCGGGAAGGATAGAAGAATTCTGAGCATCCTGTGTAGACTGTGACAATATTTGCACATATGCCCTAATATCTTCAAATTAAAAAGTAAATATGAAACCAACAGAAAAAGCAGGGTTGCCAAATCAACATAAAATTATTTTAAGTAATCTCTTTCTACTTATATCTCTCATAGTTTACAACACTGTTTTTATCTTCGACCCAGTTGCCATTCTTAATATGTAAAAACCCGAAAGTAGTGCCATTTGAAAATAATAATTTAAATCAGAAACACACAACATTATGGTATTACAAAGATATGCTCTACTGGATGTTCATAGATGGCTGTACGTGCTGTTCTATATATTAATGAATGTAAATTATTTTGCTGATAAATACGAAAATAAAACCTACATCATTATTCAAGTCCTTCAATAATAACTTCAGACATGTAAGCAAAGCAAATCGGAAACAATGCTAAATGTATATTAATAAAGTTCATTATTAAAGATTGCAGTACTTCAAAGTCTGTCTACTGAATAATATGACAGCAACATCCTTAAGTGGAGAACAAATCCGATTTTTGATATCTTTCTTCAGTTAAATTTGTTGCTAAAATATGTATAATGCATGGATAAAAATTCGATTCTTATTGGCTACGCTGACACGCCTTAAGGTCGGGATCACGACAACTGGTCCCTCGAAAACTCGCCCCGCGACAACTCGACCCGGTCAATTCGCCCTACGAGAATTCGTCCTCTGCGACAATTAGCCCCTACGACAACTGGTCCCTACGACAACTTGCCCCACGACAACTTGTCCCTACGACATTTCGTCCCACGACAACTCGCCCCACGACAACCCGTCCCTACGACATCTCGCCCCGCGACAACTCGTCCCACGACATCTCGCCTCACGACAACTCGTCCCTACGACAACTCGCCCCGCGACAACACGCCCCACGACATCTCGCCCCTATGACAACTTGCCCCACGACAACTCGTCCCACAACTACTCGCCCCATGACATCCCGTCTCGCGACAACTCGTCCCAGAGATGCGATTGTTTCATAATATATCTATATTAAAAAATATGTATGTCATTCCAACATCTAAGGCTCAGGCCGACATAAGGGAAGCGGCGACCAGGGTCTGGTACCATCACAGTATTATCCTGGTGTGATTGAGAAAAGCGTCAGTCAGAATAGTAGGTCTCTTTGATTGATCCCGAATGCTAAGCCAACGCTCTACCGCTCAGCCACGACCTCTTGATAACATACCTATTAATAAATACGAACATTTTTAAAAGAAATATAATACAGATCGACCAGCTGATATGTCTGTGCGACTGGACAAAGCTTTTATGAAAATATTCTTTTAAAGAAAGATAGATGAGTAGGAGGAGAATAAGCTATGAAAACACATCAGAAAAAGTTGACCCTAACCGAGGATTGAACACCGGATCCCCCGCGTAGTAACAGGATGTGTAACTTAGTACACTAACCGCGCACATACTGAGCAGCACTTTGGCCCTGATCTATCAAAGAAGTTCATCTGATACTTCGTGGCAACATGCAGAGGAAAATATGCGAAAGCTTCACTACACATCTAGGCATAAACATGAACATTAAAAAAGCATTCGTGAAAATGAGTCCAGCAGAAA
The DNA here is from genome assembly GCA_022664845.1 of Lepisma saccharinum. Classification (NCBI taxonomy): domain Eukaryota; kingdom Metazoa; phylum Arthropoda; class Insecta; order Zygentoma; family Lepismatidae; genus Lepisma; species Lepisma saccharinum. The sequence goes on from JAGDQP010031373.1 coordinate 19,361, forward strand.
CGGATGGGTGACTGGAGAAATGTTCTACAGAAATAACTCCAATAAGAAATACATAAGACGGAAATTGCGATTCTCTTTTGTTCAAACTTTATAAGGAAGAGAGGAATGTGAATGCTTCATAACATATGGTTTCATGCAATGTTTTCTTAATTGTCCTGTTCTTCCCATGCAGGAAAATTTACATCAAATTTGTAACTTACCCGAAAAAACGTACGAATCAAACGTATTTCAAAGTTGTGGCAAGTTTGTTATGAAAAAACGTACAGCATAATTTTTGGCTTGTTTGCCTGCCGCTTGAAGTATCCTATGTCGTAAATGATTAAAGGATGGCATTGTAATGGCAATACTACCATTTTATGTAGTCCTGTAACTTACGTATATATACATACTATGCTTCTGGAGTGGTTAAAGCGTGTAACTCCTCGTGAACAAAGGAAAGGCGTGCTGAGTGCGTCATTCTATTCGATTCTACTGGATGCTGTATTCATAATTTACACCATATTATGGAAGACAGTATTTCTCTTTTGAGTTTTATGACAAACCCAAATTTTCGCCGTTTTTGAAAAGTTTGAGACTAAGTTTGTTTTGAAATTTTGGTTGATTATATTAACCTTTCCAAATATATGAAAACTATTGCTCAGAGAACTACAACTGAGAGGCTGTGGCTCAGTTGGTAATGTGTTGGCCTATTTGATGGGACATGTTTGTAGCAAGTATGACTTGAAAGTTTTATAGAATGTTTAACATGTAAGGTTTTCAGCAGAGTTATGACATGTCACGTAGCATCTTTGCTGTAGACTTCTATCAAGTTTTGGTATTTGCAATTTGAAACGTGTGGCAAACTTCCTAGAAGGTTACTGTGTTATCTGTTAGTGCTTTCACACACACATCACTGGTCAGCAAGCACCCCGGTTCGCTTCTTCTCCAGCGCGGTTCGGCCGGGTTGATTTAGTCAGCGTTCACACAGGACCACCAGACAGTCGTATAGCTTTAGTACTTTATCGCAAGAAGGGCTTAAATTCGCTGCATTACACAAGAAATATATCGTTTTTCATTGAAGTCGATTACGAGCGAAGTTTTCTTGTGTGTGTGAAAACTGAAACATGGATGCGATCGAGCGTAATACTATGGTAATAGCATAGACTAAATAATAAGCTAGACTTATAGCTCCCACCTATTGTCGTCTGCGCTGTGGAACACGTTATTTTGAACCTTACCGCTAGATGGCTCTGGGGACTACTTTCAGTCGTTGGATCTCTCCAGTAGTAGCCACCAGAACCACCAAACGGCAGGCTTCAAAATCACTAGTTATTAAACAAAACCCCATTAATTCTAGCGCAGACGAAAACAGGTAAGCGGTATAACTCTATATCATTATTTAGTATATGGTAATAGGTATTCTTACTTTCATACTAATTTTTTGAAGGACAACTATAAATAATAGATATAGAACAGAGACACTTATCTAGAAGTTGATTTTAGGCAGAGTGGTATTACCGAAATAGGTAGCGGGAAATTTTATAGGTTTATATAGGAAGTGCTATTATATGCGTATTTCAGCATCTAATAACCAAGCACGGCGCTAAATGGGGTGATGGGCTATAGGGAGCTGAATCTCTAGGATCAACAATTGCCCCTTGTAGACCTCACTTTTATCAGCATTCTTTATTTTATACATGCCATAAGCTTACGGCAGCCCCGACTTCGAAATGAAATATTTTACCCACCCAGCTCGCATTCTCTACCCTGACACCGTCGTTACTCATAACTCAAGGATTTATGTATAAATAAAAGAACGGGACATATAGTGATGGCAAGCGTGAAAAACTAAGGACTGAAAGTTTAATCCATATTGCATTAGATTGGAAGTGGACGATCAAGTTTATCTGTTCTAACTTGAGACTTTCATCGAGTACTCCACTATTATTTAGTATAGCGCCCAGATAGCACATAAACGTGCAGCAAGTTTTCTCAACTTTTGGCATTGCAAGTTTGCAAACTTGTTGCAACCTTGTAGCAAAGTTGCTACAAATAGTGCCCTCCAAACTTGCTACAAACCGGTCTTGTTTAAACGTTGGTGAGCCAGCATCAAGCCTATGGTAGAAAAATTCGGATTATTCCCCTCTCGGCAAAAATCTCTCTGGTACTTTTTACAGATATGTACGTCTAAACTGGGATATAGACGATCCCAAAATACCGTATAATACATATCTCACTAATTCTTCTCCCTCTCTGGAAATTACACAAATCGAACACTGGGTCATTCTATACATAGTTAACACAAAGGAAGTCCCGCATAAAACTAGCAGAAAGTAACTAGGTAAAAACGTGAAATTCTTGATGTTCAGACAAATTCAATGTCTTGCAACAGTAGTGAATTGATCTGTTAAAGTGAATTGGTATGTTCTGTACCGCTGTAGCAAGTAGCAATAGTCAGCAGAATTCAATCAAACATCACATTCTGCTAGTACAAGAATTTAAAGGCAAATACAAAAATGTCTTCATAGCTCTCCACTGAAACATATTATTCTGAATTTGTGTATGCTCTGGGTACTATAAATAAAATCTCTAACCTATACATTGATATGGGTGTGATATAAAACACTGCACGTGTTATCG